>APFE030502888.1:0-21293 GCA_000404065.3 Pinus taeda | reverse complement strand
TTGGTCCGACACTCACTTGTGTTATGAGTGGGACCCTTGTGGAACTCACACCACTTTCCTGTGTCCTTCTTTGACTTCATGGTGTTGTTCTTTCCTTGCGGCTTCAACGGGTTGTCTTGGGTCACCCCGCCTTGGCTTTGTCCTTTGGGCTTCGGATTTGCAGATTCAAAGTCTCACTTCTTCTGTTTGAACTTTTGCTCGATTTTGACAGCGTATCGGTATGCTGTGCCGAGTGAGGAGATGTCCAAGAACTCCATCTCTTCCTGGATGTATCTGTGTAGGGAACCGCAGTATTTGAGTACCAGATGCAGCTTAGAATCTTTGATACCCAACTGTATGCGAAGGGTATGAAAAATGTTTGTGAACTCCGGCACATCTTGGTCTCGTCCTTGCCGCAGTGTGGTCCATTTGTTGTATTTGTCCTCGTAGCTTTTGACAGGGTAGTATTGCTCCTTGATGGCATCCCGGAATGAATCCCAAGTGGCTGCGGCTGAAAATAGTGAGCCTGTGCTTTCATCCTTCTGCTCGCAGTAGGTTTCCCACCAGTCCTTGACGTGGGGAGCTGCTTTGAGAAGAGCGAAAACAATCTTTTCCCGACTTGAAAATTCATGAACAGAAAAATAACCCTCTAGCAGATTTAACCATTTATCTACGACATCTGCGTCTATCTGACCCTCGAATACGGAGATTTCAAAATTAACTTGTATCTTAAAGGGCGTGGCATTTCCAGAGTAGCTGCTGGAAGCCGATGCGTCACCTCTAGGTAGCCGCTGAAGAATTTGCGCAAAGTTATCCATCATTGCGTTCCTTTGCCGCTCGAGCGCTTCTTCGAGCAGGATTTTGATAGGATCTCCTACTCCATCGTCTTTCTTCTCATCCACCATGGGAGGCCATCAGGATTTCTGAGGCTGGTCTTGCAAAGGTTCGACTAGTTCAAGCCCTAACTCCTTATATCCCGACCTCGTTGGGGACATGCAAAGAAAAACAGAGAAAAAGCAGACCGCTCTGATACCACTGATCCAGATTTAAAGAGGAACGCAATAGATTACAGAGATAACCATAAATACAAAGATGTGATAACCATAAATAAAGAGATGCAGCAGAAATAATACTTCATTTCATTAATGGAAAATACCGAAATATGCTTACAACCAGAATTGGAAATAAACCAGCCAGGGCGATGGTAACTTATCTCTGAGAAGAGATGTGCAGCTACATGCCTCTGAACTGTTCCCAACTGTGTTACAATGAGGCTTGAAGGCCTATTTATTGTTGAGAAACAATGGAAAACCCTTCACATTCCAAAACCTACCCCTAGAAGATGAAACGCCAAATTGTGGGCCCCATTTTGGATAAATTGGTACATCAATTTACCGGGGTCGTAACTTTGGCATACGATCTTCGTTTGACGCATATGATAGCTCGTTAGAAAGATTTATCCGAGGACTACCACTTTGGGAAGGGAAGAATCGGTCCATGGACCCATGTTGCACCCAGATTTCCCAGAAAACATCGTTTAGGGCCTCAAAACGGCTCCAGAAGTTTAGGACCCGAAAAAAACTGCTAAAAATAGTAAATTGTGCTACAATTGCGGAAACTGAAAAACTGAAAGAGACAGTTGCGGGGGTCCAAATGGGATAGGTTGGTGGCCACCATTATCCACCTGGATCATTGCATCTCAAGATGAAAACAGTAACATTCAAGGATTCAATAATCATGTGAAATTAGACTGTTCAAGATGAATGTTGTAATACTAAGGCACAATCACATAAAACTTTGTAATGGAATGACAATATCCTGTAGAGATTAACCAACACTTAAAGGATTGGTAACATGATGCAGCGTCAATACAAGACTTTTTTTTGCAAGAACATTAAATGAGTTAAACATATCAGAGCATGTAATATAAACGTTCTTAAAACACAACAGATTACCAGATCATGTCGATAAACAAGCCACATAGAAACCACGCGTAATGGTACAAGAGAAAGTGTCCTCCAGGGCCGAGCCCTTAGCCTCCAGGGGTACACCGCTTAAGATTGATCAAGGCTCAAAGATAAAAGAGTAACCAAGTCTGTATTAATGCATGAAGTAGAATTACAGTAACTCAAGTCTTTAACAGAACATAAAGATCATAGTCTTGATCTTTCTTAAAAGAAATTACATAAAAGTCCTCCCTTCTAGCCAAAAACGCTATCCCTTATATAAGGATGATGACGGAGATATCTAGATGTAGAAATAGATAAAACAACGATCTAGAATCGTTAATACTTAGTCACTTCTTTCCCTTTCTGCTCCGAGCTGGTATCTCCGCTTCCTTTCCTGGGTTGGTCGGTTTTGATCTGGTTTGCACATGGTCTCCCTTCGAAGGGATAACGATTAATTCATCTTTGTCTTTTCCTCTAGGATGGCCACTTTCCATTTTTCCTACCTCCTGCACATAGGAATGACAATTATCAGCGTTCTCTATTAATCTCACGTGTTTCGTTATAAATCCTTATTATTGTCTAAGTTTCTAATGCAAAAAGGCTTATAAGTTCTAATGAAAAGATACTGAAGTAACTGTCAAAACATACCTTCTTTGATACTCCACACTAGGTTTTATTAGAGTATTATAAATTAGTAAGATGTGGGCGTAATTCCAAAAAAGTGCAATTTCTTAGGACTTTTGAGCATCTTTTTATTGCACGTTTTCAATTTTTAAGATTGTGCACAACTTAGGATAGTATTTCATTGTTTTTTATAGAATCTCCTTTTCATCATCAAAAGTGGATTCTGAAGGCATGTAGTGGTAAAAAAAGTAAAATTACATTGATTCCCTTTTGAATCACTCAATTTGGCCTTAAAATGAGTTCGTGGCATATGTTTTTGTTGCAACGTTGGGCAACGTTAAGGGTGAAATAGGGAAGAAATTGATTTGATCATAACCTACAAACCATGCATCCGTTGGTCCTGAACATTTTATGGTAAATGTATTGAGGTATGCTCACTAAATACAAAAAATTTAAGGAAATTCCATTATGAATTTTTCAAGGAATTGGACGCTTTCACCTACAACAATTTCTTATTTTTCTAATGATCCATACACCCACTGGCTGATATCCTCTATGGGAAGATGCATGGTATTAATAGTAACAACCTCAGAAAATTTCAAGAGAATCTGATTTACCATTTGAGAGAAAATAGAAAAATATGGTACATGAAAAAAATACATTTTGTGGAGCAAGGTCAAAGTGGTGGTCAACACATCATAGACCAAAGTACCTGAGATAATTCAACACCAAATCAACCATCATATCATGTTCTCCTCTCCAATTCAAAAAGGTAAACTTGAGGTAAAACTACCCTTAAACTTTTTAATTTGTTAAAAATTCTAGAATTTTTTATGAAAAACTATTGTAATCATGTTGTTCCAATTTATCTCCCATTACGTTCTATCATACCCTTTAATAACCAAACCTATGTTAGGTTTCGTTATATTCTTTCCACGACTAGCCCACATAGTTAACCGGGGGGTAGAGGGCGGGCAGAGCCCCCTTCATTGCACCGATTATGTAGTGCGGGGGGGTTCAGAGGGGGTTTGAGGCATACCCGTAACCCTAATTTATGGGGTCTGGGGCAGCGCTCGAGAAAATTTTGGTTTTGGACCCTATGTTAGGTTGGGTGGACCCACCTATGGTTTTGTGCATGATTATTGCACATGTTTTTGGATGCAATGGTTTTCGGTACATGGTATTGGATGTGATGATTTTCGGTCCATGGTATTGAATGCTTCGACATGTATAAATATGTATTATAACATTGAAAGCAACATAACGAAAAATTAATCTGGCAGTCCCAGTTTTGCGATATAGGGGAAAATATTTGTGTATATGTGTTTTATGTGTTATGCTCTCGCATTGTTTATTTTTTGTGTCTTTGAATTTGTATGCAGGTAATTTCTGTACGAGGTTAAAATCTACATTTGGTATCAGAGCAAGTTTTGGCTTCAAGGGGACACCTTTGTTGTTGAGGGGTTTCGCTCAGGCCTATGGTAGATCGTATTCAGTGGGAGATCTACGAGATTGATTCTGGTGGTGAAACAATATTACGAGTAGTGGAAAGATAGAGATCAAGAAATTTAATGGTCAGAGTTTTGAGTTGTGGAAACTCAAGATGGAGGATCTATTGGTGGACAAAATCACTGGATCGCGGTAGATCTAGGTACTAAACCAATGGGAGTGTCTGATGAAGAATGGAAGAACTTGGATCAGAAGGCAAAGAGCATAGTACAATTGTGTGTCTCAGATTTAGTATTATTGAATGTATCAGGGGAAGCTATGACGAAGGCTTTGTGGGACAAGTTAGGAACTTTGTACTAATCTAAGTCTCTGGTGAATAAACTGCTCCCGCAGAAAAAGATTTATAACCTAAGGATGAAATATGGGGACTCAGTGACAAAGCATATGAACGCATTTAATATTGTGGTAAGTCATTTAGCATCTGTTGATATTAAAATTTAAAATGAAGATAAGTGCATCAGTTTGTTTTGTTCTCTACCAGATTCATGGGACAGTTTGGTTATTGCAATAGGTAGCAATGCAACTTCCTTGAAGTTTGATGAAATAGTCTCACCATTGCTAATGGAGGAGATGAGACAAAGATATATGGAGAGCCAGAATGGTGATTCCTTGTTTGTACAAGGACAGTCCCAGAACAGAAACAAAAATAAGTCATCGAGTGGGAGATCTAAATCTAAAGGGAGATCTAAATCTCCAGGAAATCCTATGAAGGTTGTGTGCTATAAATGTAGAAAGGAAGGGCACTACAAAAGGGACTGTAAATATAAAGCACCTAATAAAGGAAAGGGATATGATGATGCTCCTTCTACAGAGGCGAAAACCACCTCAGATGAAGGTGGGGATGTGTACTTGGCTTCTTCAAGTACGCATGTAGATCATGAGGCATGGTTGACTGACTCAAGTGCATCCTTTCACTTCACTCCCCATAGAGAGTGGTTCTGTGAGTATGAGGTAGAAATTCTGGGCAGAGGCAGTGGATACTGCGTGTTACCTGTTTAATAGGTCACCTTCATCGGCGTTGGAGGACGAGACTCCACAAGAGGTATGGACTTGTAAGAAACTTTCTCTTTCACATTTGAGGGTATTTGGATGTGATGCATATCTACATGTTCCAAAGGAGAAATGAACCAAGTTGGATAGTAAATTTGAAAAGTGCATCTTTATTGGGTATAAGGATGGTTTAAAGGGTTATAAGCTTTGGAACCTAGTCATGTGGAAGGTTGTGTACAACCAATATGTGGTGTTTAGAGATGTTAGAAATGTTATTAAACATGAATTCCAACCAAAAGAAACTGAGAAGATAGATTTTGAGCTTAAGGAGGAGGAATCAAACTCTACAACAGAGGAGGAATCAGAAGATGAAGAGCCACAAACTCTGGGTGCGAGAAGATCAGTTCAAGAGAGAAGACAGGCAGAAAGGTATAGTCCCTACTTTTTGTTCAAATTTTTCTTTATATATTATTGATGACGATCCAAAAACTATGAAGGAAGCAGTAGATTCAGAGGATGGCAAGCTCTAGAAAGAGGCCATGGTTGATGAAATGGCATCTTTGCACAAAAATGAGGCTTGGAATCTGGTGGATTTACTGGCTGGAAGGAAACTCATTGATAGAAAATGGGTGTTCAAGAAGAAGAAAAATGCAGAAGGAAAGGTGGACAAGTATAAAGTTTGGTTGGTAGAAAAAGGTTATTCCCAGGTGTAGGGAATTGATTTCGGTAATATTTTTCATCCTGTTGCCAAGGTAACTTCTATTAGGTTACTTTTACTTGTTGCTGCTGCTTTTGATTTTGAGGCAGTATAGATGGATGTGAAGACAACATTCATTCACGGTGATCTGGAAGAGGAGATCTACATGAAGAAACCTGAAGGCTTTGCGGTGAAGGGTAAGAAAGAACTGGTATGTAAGTTAAAGAAGTCTTTGTATGGGTTAAAACAATCACCAAGGATGTGGTATCAAAAGTTTCATACATTTATATGGGGACTTGGATTCACTAAAAGAAAAGGAGATCATTGTGTGTATTTTAAATTAATTGGTGACCATGTTATTTATCTGGTCTTGTATGTGGATGATATGTTGTTGGTTGGAAATGACAAAGAAGTTATCTAGGATGTGAAGACCCAATTGTTCTCCAAATTTGACATGAAATATCTTGGTGCTGAAAACTATAGTTTGGGCATGGAAATTAAAAGAGAACTGGCAAAGAGGAATCTCTGGTTAAACCAGAGGTAGTATGTTGAGACAATATTGTAGAGGTCTAATATGTAGGATAGTAAACCCGTGAAGGTTTCTATTCTTGTAGGTGTGAGGTTATCTGTTGAACAATGTCCCAAGACACAAGAAGAAGAACAAGACATGCCCCATGTTCCATATGCAAGTGCAGTCAATAGCCTAATGTATGCAATGGTCTCTACTAGACCAGACATTGCACATGTAGTGGGAGTATTGAGCAGGTTTATGTCAAAACCAGGAAAGGAGCATTGGACAGCAGTGAAGAGGGTTTTCAGGTATTTGCGTGGTACTAGTGATTATGGTTTGTGCTACCAAGGAAGACCAAGATTGGACATAATGTTGGATATTTGTAGCTTTGTTGACGCAGATTGGGCTGGAGATCTGGATCAGAGAAGATCTTGGAGAGTATTATAACGAGCCTTGGCTTCACCACAGTGTACAGCTAGTACATCACTTTGGAGGGGAAGGCGATAGTGACTATAATGTTTCGTTATCAGGACTACTGGTTGGTCATGGTTGTACTGTATGATTAGAAATTTCACTTCTTAATATAACACAACCAACATGTTTCATGCATATGTTGTTATTGTATTTCAATTAAATTGTTTACTCTAATGATATATGTATATGTTTGCTTACGCATGTATATATAGACTATTTTTGTATATGTACATATGAATCTCAATAAAATGTCTTGTTGGCTTAACCATCACTTTGGATTGTTGGTTCACCTTCCTTCCAATTTGTGATGCATCGTTCCTCATGTGTTCCCTTCTAAGCTATGTATTTACACAAGTTTCCAAGGGGCGCACTCACTCCACCTTTCATGTTTTAGAACCATTCATGCACCTTCCTTGTCTTGATGCGCATGTCAAACCCTTTCTAGAAATAGGGACGTATTACTTTCCTTTGCATGTAACTATGGTCAAGGCAATACCGTATGACCCACTAGTAGGACTCCTACACCAAACGGTCTGAGATCTAGTTGGGACTTCTTACCGGGGAGATCCCGTGACATGTTGGTGGGTCCATCATCATTAGCAGTATTCCTACAAACCCCTTGGTAATGAGTTCTTCCCCCCTATAACCTCAAGAAAACGGGGTATTCCACCTTACATTTCACCTAATGCAATATACATCACATGGGGATAGTAGTGAAAATAATATAGCACATGGCCAACATTCTCACACTTTTTTTCTTTCCACATAAGAGATTGTAGGAATACATGCTCAATGACGTTGGAAAATAATTCCCATTGTTTTTCCATGCCAAGAGATATTCTCTATCCTCACAAATTTTGTTAGTGAATCTACAACATTCTTTAAAGTGTCCAGCTAGACCAACATTGTTAGGATATGTTGTCATTGATGGAAAATGAAACGAAGACAATGGAAGATTGTTACAATATGTTGTAACTATCATCGCTGTTGTTGGCATAAGGAGGATGTCAAACAATTATTGACAATGGTGTTGTCATTAGATCAATGTTGTCCTAGGAAAATTGAAAATCATGTCAAAGGAGGTTATGGCAAGAGAACAGATGGTTGAAAGAAGAATGGAGATCAACACATGCATGGAAAAGGAAAATAAATGTTAAGGTGCAGATACTTTAGTGCCATTTCTATAATAACAGATCACCTCATATGTAGTTAGAACCCACTCACATGGATAAATATCTAAAATGGTATTCTAGTCATATATGAAAGTCCAAAATTTGGCCTCTTGGATCAGAAATTATTGCCAGCCAAACTTAAGAACTTGAAAGTAAAAAATTTTTAAGCTAAGTTGTATGAGGATAAAATTAAGAAAGATAAGTTTGATATTTTTTCTAAATACAAAAAATGTTTTTAATGGATTGGATTACCAATGGTCTAGGTGAGCATCACTTGATAGTGAAGTGGTGAACTTTTTTTTATTGGGCAGTGGTGGAGCCAGTATAACATGTAATCCTAATGGATGTACCCCAGAAGGATCCAAAGTTGGGTGTAAAGGTGAGGCCTGGGTTGACGTAGCTCCATGAGGATGTTAGTTGTGGAAATCATTCTCATTGACTAGTGGAGGTTCCATTATAGTTCATTTGGGTGGATTTTCCCTCAATGATATCAAAAGTTTTCACAAAGGGAATAGTCAAGATGATGTTGGTTTGGGTCGAGGTGGACAATGTACAAAAACATGGAAAATGATTTCATTGGTGGATTTTAATATTGGGTGGTCCCTAGATCCATGTCATGCTAAGAGAAAATCCCCCAAAGAAACAAATGTCCATGCATAATTTTGAGTCATGGGATGATATAGGGCTTAGGATCATGATGTGAGGAGAGGCATTACAATAAAACTAGATGTCGAAAACCTTTAAATTTCAAAAAAAAAAATGTTAATAAACCAAAGGACCTAAAGACTTTCTCTCTCTGTGTTGGATGACATATGGTAGTAGTTTACTCACTAAGCATGACATCAACATGAAATCAGTATAGGGGACATGTGGTATGTCTTTATAGAATTTTTGGGTGGCTTGGTGGGCTAAATCTAAGTGCCATGTGTCACCAATAAAATGCCACCATGTGGCATTAGTGATGTGAGTATGATGTCAGCATAGAAGGGCTTCCCCAGAATATTTTAAAAGCTCATCATGTGGAGACTCCGAGTTGACTATGGATTGGGAAGATGTGGCAACTTTCAGAGACAACTCACACTAATCAGTTAGTGATTAGCTGACTAGTATAGTACTGACACCATGGGAACACATCATCCCAGTCCCTAAACTCCACAAGGAAATTCAATGGTGCAAATGGGGAGTTTTTTTTTACTAAGATATGGGACATGGTAGTGTACATGGAAACAACTGAGGACTAATGAAATGAGTGCATGTAAAGATAGGTAGACAACCATGACATGCCACATCAGAGGTGTCGTCTTGGTAGAAAATTAAAAGGTGCAAGGCGAAGACTCCCATGATGATTTAGCACTAGGAAATGGTGTAAATTATAGTCATGGCCAACGATCAATGGAAGGAGTACAAGTGAAGAGTATTGAACCCAAAATATACATAATCATGGAATGAAATAAAGTCAGGAGCTAAATAAAAAGGACCAAGACGAGGTTTGTTGTGGTGTTCAGACCAAAGGTGTGGAGAAGTCTCCAAAAGAAGTTAAGACCTTGTAGCTATAGCATAAAAGCGTGACGAAGTTATAACTAACTATGTTTTATATATAAAAAATAAATTTGGTCTATGATAAAGGGCTTAAGTATGAATGGGCCGATAGTGAAATTTAGTAAATTTGGTGTTTAAGCCATATTTGACAAAGCACCAAGCCGAAAACACTACTAAAATTAGAAATCAATACATGAACGAGTTGGAAATTGAGGATGGTGAGATTGATAGGTGAGAGGAATATTTGGTAGATTAGTCAAAATTAGAAGCTAGCTAGATTTAGTAGGAGCTTTTGATAAATCCTAATAAAAATTCTAGAATAGAAAAATTGAGTACTTAAGTTCAATTTTTCCGATAGAGAGAGTTGTGCAGTTATTGATGACTTGAAGAGCACATTAAGAAGAATTAATTAAAGTAGGAAAAAATAATAAATAAAGGTTTATGAATGATAAAGGGCTAAATGTAACAAAAGTTTTAATTCCAAAATATTAGTTCAAAATCCTTTAAAAATCATAATCGAATTTGCAATATGTGTGCAACTATGTTGGTTGTGAGTGCATGAAAAGGTTTGTTGGTGCAATGATATGCATAGTGTTAGTATGCATCAAGGTGAATTAGAGATCAATTTTAATATATGAATGGTATTTGAGAAGGTAGAGAATGAATTTGTGAATGGTGTTTTCATGTATTCAACAAAGATGTTTTATGGTGAAATTAGTAATTGCTAAGGATTGATGTTGCTAATGTGTTTGGTGTTTTGTTTAGTAATTACATATTGTTTAAGGTGTTTTTTTTATGGTGTTTTTGGTGCATTTTTGAGGTAAGAAAGTTAAGTTTTTATGAAAGACAATGGCCTATTTATATGAGCTTGGAAATGAATTAAAGATGGATCAACATGGGTAGCAACTGATAGTTATCATTTCAAGGGGAACAATCCTTTTTAGCAATGGTTGATAATTGAGCAGGGGAACAATACCTTTTAGAAATGAGTGATAAATGAGTAGGGGTAATAGTCTCTTTCAGTGGTAGCTAATAAATGTGTAGGTATAGAATCTCCTTTCAATAGTAGTTGATAAACCTACAAGTAGAATCTTGTGGGGAAATGATGTAATAACAACTGGAACCTTGTATTTGCCAAAGAAATAAAAATAAGATTGATGTCTTTATATGTTTTCCACATTTGTATGATGATGGTTCCAATGTTATTCTTTACATTATTGAGTTCTTATGTTAATTACATGGGTGGTTTCTAAAGTGATTGACAATTGAAAATTGTTAATAGTTGTATAATTTAATCATACTACTGATTCACCCCCCCTCTAACTAGTGTCCTAGTTTTCATTATTTCTAAGAATTGATATCAAAGCCACTAGGTCCCTTCAGGATTATTTTAACAGTTGGAAGGAAGATCAGGCATCATGGAAAACCAAGACTAGATTATCTTATATGGAGTTCCATTTTTAATGGCTTAAATTATACAACTTCGAAGGTTAGAATGAGATTCAACTTGCGAGATCTTGATTTGGATGTATGTCTATTTGTGGAGAATTTATTAACAAATAATGAGGTTGATGATCAATCCAAGGATGCAATATAGAGAATGTTTTCCAAGTGATATCTTGAGAAATTAATTCGTGGTCAAAAACCCAAGAAGATATGGGATAAATTATAGAATATTTATGAGAAGGGAACTCTAGCTACTTATGATTTCAAGAGGATTTCCATGGAAAATGAAACATAAAATCTCCATACTATTAATCAACACTCAAATGATTTAAAGAATATGCAATCTACAAGTATGTTGTTGTTTTCTTGTTATTGTAGATCAATAGGCTAGCTATCTTCAAGTTGCTCAATTACAAGAGATCAATGGGTGCACCTATTGTAGAGTGGAAGATAGGACATTTAATGTGTCAATAGAGGAATCCCTATATTTAACAAGGGAACGTGATATTGAATAGACTATGAGTCAAATAAGACAAATTTGATTTGTGGAAGTGACTCAACAACAACATCAAAGGGACCCATAAACTTTGTTAAATAAAAACTAATAGCATTGCAATAGCAAAGAAGAGAACACAAGAACAAAATAACAATCGAGACACTACAAATAAAGACAAAGTATGTAGCCACTCACATTCCTTTCATGTGGTAACACACTGCACTTGTCCTCTTTATGTTCAAAGAGGAAAAATAAATTGGAGCAACATAGGTGTAACACACTATGTCAGCAACTACCATGAGTTTCTTAGAGTAATTCGAATAGCCATGAACATAGAGCCTTTTCCACTCAAAGAAAAAATCACCAGAGGCCCAAAATAACTAGGAGAGCCAATATGAATCTATGGAATTAGATTAATATAATATTTTCTAATAAGGATAGCTCTTATGCCCCTTTCCAAAATAATGTTAAATTTTGTAGGTGAACGGATTGTGGGCACTACGCAGCTGCAAGTAAAATTGGAAAGAAATAGTCTTTCTAAAACATTGCAAGCAAGGGTATGAATCATGTTGGGAGGAAGCAAGGACAACTATGCATAAGTTATTATAGCAATAATAAGAGAGACATGCCAAGTGGTGCATGGAGGAAATAGAGAGTAGCATTTTACATTGAATATTATCAATAGAAAAATAGTAGATCGAAGCCTGGAATTCTTATAGTTGATATCAACAAACCAGTTAGTTATCCAATGCAATATAGGTAGAAAGGAAGCATAGAACGTGAGAATGAAGAGCAACATGAAATTTGTAGATTGGATTTAATTGGTGTTAACGAGAGGAATGGGTAGTAGTTTGTATGCTCAAAATGTGGCAAGAAGTCATTCAATTAGGTGAGAGTACGCGATCAATGTAGACAATCAAATAATGGTGTTGACCAAGTAAAAAATCATTATAACGAGGCGTGGAAGAGAAATGGAGACAATCTACTTAGGGGAGTAGATCTCTTGTTCCTCTTCTTTGAAAATAAGAGGCTAGATTCAAGAGAAGCTAGAAAGGGCATATGCAAGGAGCAGAAAGAAATATTCAAAGTAATGCATATGAAGTTTAAGGGAAGTATGTCCCTTTTGATTTTTTTATTTTTATTTTAGAAAGATGATAAGACTAGTGTTTCTAAGTATTGTGGTTGGTGATGTTGTTTACAACTTACATTGAAAGACTAAGTAAAGATGGTGCTGACAGAACAAATATGATGATCTATTTAATGTTGAAGTGTCCTTGTCTTGTGAAAGTACTTTTACACATTTCTAATGCCAAAAAGGGAGTATAACCACAGGGGATAATACTCAAGTTAACATTTCAATATTATATTATTCAGTTAACAATTGGTATCATCAATTGGAATCGGTTGTTTTTTCTTAAGGATAAGAATGGAAGATAGAGGATGATGGTGTTGTTGTTGTCGATTAATGTTGTTTGAGTGATTAGAGTTTTTGTTGTAGTTATGATGAATGTGTGGTCGTTGTGATTCTTCGAGACTATTACATTAGTAATTGTTATCAGACATCATATTTGCAGTGAAAAGAGCATGATCATAAGGGGAGAATACTCAGTTAACAATTTCTCAATAAATAGTAATAGTAGTATCAATTTAGAAATTGGTATCATTAGCCTTGAAGGTATTAAAACTTGGCATCATGTATTAAGAATTGGCATTAACTTTCATTAGATTTTTTCCACAGTATGGTGTTCATATTGTTAGTAGGAGATTGTTAGTCTATGTGTTAGTTAAGGATTCCTTATTTGAATGTTGCTAATGTTTATTTTTAGTAAAAGTTAATGTGGAGAATGTGATTCCATTAGATGTCTTTCAAGTGAAGTATATATTGAGTTTTTTTTCTAGGAATGCATTAGAAAACATCCCTCTATGTTCTTCATATAATCACTTCTAAGTGTGGTACTTTGTTGACTATAAGTTGAATAATTGATGGTGTTAGTGACATATAGGATGCATTGTTTTTATTTATAAAGGTAAGGTGTATGTTTCTAGAAAGAGGAACTATTATGAATGTAATCCTAGTTGATACTTAGAACAACATGCATGATTTTTCTTATGGCTCAATTGTACAAGTATGTGTTGCTTTAGCAATATATCTCTCTTAACTACTTGAGGTAGACACCGGGAATAATTATTCCTCACATTTCAACTCAATATTCTCCACATGATAGAAAGGAAGTTTCTTTGATCAGAGAAGAGATGCATGAACTTTTCAGCATAAGAAGAAGCAATTGATAGGTCCTCTAGATTAACAATATGGGGGAGATTATTCATAAGAGGAGCATGTTGGTATCTTTTCCATTGATGTCAAAGGGGGGGAAGTACCTAAAATGAATCAAAAGGGGAAGAGAAGACAAAAGCAAAAAGAACATAAGGCAGAAGTGGAACATGGGGGGGGGACAGAGAAGAGAGGTACACTTATCTTTGCTTTATTATTGGTGATGTTTTTTGTTTGGTTAGGGTGCTGCAATAAATTCCAAAAAATGATTTTTTAGAATACGTTGTTATTAATGGGAAAGGATAAAAAGGTAATGGAGGATTGTTAGGATATGTAGTCATAGTCAAAATTAGTGTTGTTGGCATAAGGAGGATGTTAGACAAGTATTGACAAAGGTGTTGTCATTAGATCAATGGTGCCATAGGAATATTGAAAAGCATGTGAATGGAGGTTATGTAAAGCATAGAGACAACTAAAACAAGAATGAAGATCAACACATGCATGGAAAGGGAAAAGAATTGTTAAGGAATAGATACTTGGGAGCCGTTTCTAAAATAATAGATCACCTCAAATGGAGTTTGAACCAACTTATATGGATAAATCTCTAAAACATATTTATAGTGGTATATGGAAGTCCAAAAAAATGGCCTCCTAGATCATAAATTATTACTAGTCAATGTTAAGAACTTGTTGTGGTATTCAACAACCCACCATTTATTAATGATAATAGTTAATATTACATTAATAAATGGGGACCCTTCAAAAAAATTATCCAAAAAAAAAACTTACCATTTAGGCATTTCTTTTATTTTTGGAATAAAGCAAAGATAACAATCGAAACCCTTTTTCTAGAAAACTACTAAATACTTACCTTTTCAAATATAGCATGATTAAAACCCACGAAAATACCATTCTAACCCTCGAAAATAAAGTAAAATGATTAAAAAAGGACTCTATGCTCGAAGTTATTATAAAATAGGACATAAATGAAGTCCTTAAGCTTTTTTCGCTTAAGTCTTGCATCGCATATCACCAATAATAAATGACCTGTTTTAAAGACGTTATTATGAAATATGCGAGATGTGAAACTGCAATGGCGTTGTAACCTTTCTTGCATTGAATTTCGAGCATTCAACCGAACACTGTATACTTACCACCAACTGATATTACAAAATGTGATTAAGACCTGGACCCACTCCTTAAATATCATATGAAAATGTTTTAGGTTTGCCACTCAGTTAAAAGGGTCTTTTACATAGGATAAAACTAGCAAATAGCTATGTTTTGAAACAACTAAATGAGCAGCTCGCATCTCGCATCTCGTAGAAAAAAAGTGAGAGGTAAGAAAGGTAAGAAGACATATTTTGATATTGCAATCTATGGTATTGCTTCACAAATACAATTGCTATCATTACAGTTGAAAGGGTCGCCACCCTAGAAGCTTTCTTCCCATTTTATGATACAAACATTTATGAGCATTAAATCTAAGGGATAGCGAATCATTAGTGGGCATTTAGTAAGAGATAACTGCATTTATGTGTGAAAATCCATATAGCGTGATATGATATCTTCCTACGTGCATTCAAATAAAACTCCTTTTATCACCTTTACAATCTATCTACATTACTTCATTTTACATTGACGTTTGTGTATCGGATAATTGTTGTTCTTCACTTTTAGGAAACACCTGTAGAGAAAAGCGTTGAGAACAATGGTGAAGAAAGGCAACGCAGTCGCCTCTGAGAATTAAAAAATGACTCCACTGTTTACAGATACTACATGCAACAGAGAGGGAGGAACTTCTACATGGGAGGCTATTTATAACATATTGGAGGGGGAGCAACCAAGGATTATGGAAAAAAAAATTACAGTTGATGGATGTGATTCCTCAGATGCTTCCATGTTAGAGATGGCATGCTCTTTTTTGCAACGCATAGCTGTGCGCCCAAACATAATCCCTTATACCGACATGGTTAAATGGGATATTGATGAAGCAGACATCTTAGACAGATAATTCAAGATAAGAAGCCAAGAAGTCATGGGATCTTTTACACCACACAACCTACGGCTTATGTACCAAGTACTAGAGCCTCAAGTTGTCTACAATAGGTAGTTTGTGGAGAAATTTTCCAAAGAGAATGACGACCAAATGAACTGCACCTGAGCCTAGTCAAATAATGAGGAAAAAATCAAGAAAGACAAAAATGGTATGTACACAACTTATTCTGTTTGTCCCACTTATAGTTTTGTAGAGGCTACGTTATGTAGACAATTTGGAAAAGTTGATAGTATTAAGTTCTCCCTAGAATGGTTGTTGTTAATAGATGTAGCTGTTAACACAACTGTAATGAATTGGGCACAAATTTTGTCTGACAATTTAGCAAAACAATTATTGAGTATAAAAGGAAAATAAGTGTTTCTTCGAGGGTTTTCCCTCCATTTTTTTATAAGCACCTATGTCATGGATAAAATTTGTTTTAGTTCAAAATTCCCTATCATGGGATGGAAATGGATTATTCAAAATCCACTTCCCATTACAATATACCACAAGGACATGTGGAAATCCAACTTTCAACCACATTTTTTAAATATTTTTAATGGAGTTATGCTCCCTATTCATAAGCATATTTGTAATCGAGATGCCCCCAGGTTTTCCCAAGAAACTGAAGTAGAAATCATCCTGGTGGACAAATGGTACAGAGGAAACATTTACATATATTATGATTTTTGGCAGCATCACCTCCCGCCATGTCCTCCCATACTATGCTCCAGATAAGTTGATGGCTAGAGAGATAGCCTGTCAAATAGTTAGTGAGGGAGGAATGAGCAAGACACTAAAAGAATAAAGAAAGGACATATGGACTACATTCCCTGTACAGTGTGGAGAATTTGCTTTACATGACCTATGGAATGCATTCAGATAAGTAGAGAACATGTTATCTATGCAATTACTTAAATTCCCTAGAAGCTAATATGACCTGTTCGGCATTATCGAAAATTTCACCGCTCTGGTGAAAATAAAAGTATTCAGTAATGGGAGGATGCTTTTGATGATATCATTTTGCATAAAAAAACCTTCATAGAGGTGAAGCATATGGAACAACTACTTTTTTACCTTGAAGATCTGGAAATTTTTTACAGTTATAGGGAAAGGAGGTTAGCAAATGTCCCATTGGACCAATATTTATTAAAGAAATAAGGAAGCCTGCTCCCAGTCTGACTATAGAAGATGACTCCAAAGAAAATTCTAAGACCGATTTTGGAGTGAAATGTCAAGAGAAATATACCAAGGAATCACAACAGTCATTGGAAAATGGGAAAGGCAAAATCATGGAGTTAGTAAAGGATACAACCCAATCTACACAGAAGATAGTTTAAGAAACTTCAGCTAGCAAGTAGGATGAAATCCATACTACCTTCACACAGCCAATCAAACCCCTGGTAATTGATTTAGAGGAAGAGTGGGACAATTTTAATAAAAGTCTCAACACAGAGGAACAAGCACCAAAGTTTCAAACTCCATAACAGAAAACAACTCTGGAAATTACATTGGAAGAGACTGCAAATGCACAAGAGGTAGAGCACATGTTGCTTAGAGAAAAGGAAGATAAAATAACATCACTTGAGCAACAATTACAGCAAGTAAAATCCGACCAGAAGATAGAGATATAGTTGGCTAAGCTACAATAGGTATTCAAACAGATGCAAATAGAAAATCTAACCAGCTTAGCTGAGAAAGAAGAATAGGTGTAGGCAATATCTGATCTACACAAATATGATCCAAAAATTGATCATTTTGTTACCGAAGCACTCAGTCTTAACTCCCAACTGATGCACCAGAAAGAATTATTGTGCTAGAAGATTTCATAGAGGAAATATTATTGTGAAACAAGAGATAAACTGACAAGTCAAGTCATCGAAATGATACCCGAATATGATGATATCTTTAAAAATGTCTCTGATTTTATCGCCTAGCAAAATACAAATGATCAGAGAAAAGTCGACCTGCCTAATCTAGATGAATCGCATAAAGAAATCATATTTGTGAGTTGGGAGTCTCGGCTTAAAGAAGCAGAAAATGCAACAACAGATGCAGCGGCAGTAGCAAATAGTTTCATAGAAAACATCAATGAAAATTTACATAGTGCCAACCTTGTGAAAGTGTTCATTCCAAGTTTCCTTCCCAATGCCAAACAACTTGAACAACAATGGAAATAAGCAGCAGAAGAAAAAGAAGAAGTGATAATGCAAATGACCAGGTTAAATTGGGAGGCATATTGGAAACATTTGGTAAAACCTCACATCCAAGGGATGATCTTGCGATGCCTAACCATTTCTATGGAGAAAATGGTGTTAACACTGACCAATTCCATATTCATTGGACAATTGAACACTGAAGTCAGCCAACCAACACAACTCAAGCCAACGATGGATATTTGCGATCTGAAGGATCAAATGCATGATAGTTAGCCACCTTGTTTATTTCCATTTTGATTTTAGGTTTTCAAAATTTGGGGTAGGTCGTTTAAACCTCCTCAACTATTTTTGTAATAATCTATTTTTAGTTTTATAGTTTAATTATTTAAACCCCTCTCATGCATTTAGAGAGAGGTCCAAAATTTTATCAGAAACACTCTTCAAGACATGCACTTTGAGGAAGTTCTGGTGAAATTAATGCAACAAGATTTATTTTTATCTGATTTAACATCTTCTACTGAAATTGCACTTTTGTACTCTTAGATGGTGTTGAATGGATTGAAGATAGATCAATATTGCTGAAACACATGAGTAGGACGTATTATAAATGGTATTTTTATCTCGTAATCCTTTTTACTTATGTATTAAGCAATGATTTCTTTTCAAATTGTTTATGTATGAAAGTCTGAATCTTGATTACCATTATTGCACTTCTGTATGATGATGATCTATATTTCATGCTGAATATATGAATAATTCCTTATGTGATATATCTTTCACAATCGTTTCGGCTAACCTTTTATAGAAAATGATTATTGTTAAAACAAATCCACTTCTCATTACAATTGAATGATCTTTAGTAACACCCTTTGAGGAAGTTCTGGTGAAATTAATGCAACAATATTTATTTTTATCTTATTTAACATCTTATACTGAAATTGCACTTTTGTACTCTTAGATGGTGTTGAATGGATTGAAGATAGATCAATATTGCTGAAACACATGAGTAGGACGTATTATAAATGGTATTTTTATCTCGTAATCCTTTTTATTTATGTATTAAGCAATTATTTCTTTTCAAATTGTTTATGTATGAAAGTCTGAATCTTGATTGCCATTATTGCACTTCTGTATGATGATGATCTATATTTCATGCTGAATATATGAATAATTCCTTATGTGATATATCTTTCACAATCGTTTCGGCTAACTTTTTATAGATCGCATACATCAATTTAATCCCGAGTATATTTATAATTATATAGCGCTTAAGCTAGGATAAAATGCACATGATTATTATTTTAGATTAGATTACTTTTAGCTCAGAAATTACTTTAAAAACATCACATATGACCCCATTAGCATAAGCATTAAAATGATTCGGAAACTGGTCCCATTATCCCCAGTCGAAGTTGGTGACCACCAGTATTCCAACAATAATGCTGCAACTTCTGGGTTATCTACTTTACTCTTATCAACTCGGTAGTTCGTAACAAACTTGGAAGCGTTGTTGTTGTATGCACAAGTACTAGTTCTTACTGCAGGTTGTCACTTGGTCAGCCGACGCAAGATCACTAGGAGCTCAAGCCAACTTGTATGGATCCCAAAAGAAGCTCTATATCTGGTGAAAGGAGGGAAAGATCACTCCAAAGATACTACCCTAACTGCAAAAAGGGGAAATACTGAAATGTAAAGAAAACCTAGTAAACCCTAATTAACCAACTAATTCTATTTTTTCAGAAAGCGCTATGAAAACCATGAAAGGAATTCCATTACCTACTCAAGGAAGTAAACAACATATAACTAAGTTGTTTCCAGAAGTAAATAAGAAAAAATCATTTTTTTGGATTTTTATGTATTTTTATGTGAATTTGACATGCATATAATTTATTGTGTGTGAGTGTTGTAGCAAATAGGTGGCGTTGGAGGGCGGATTTGGGACTTGAGAGGATGGAGGATGGTGTGGATGGGTCCTAGGAGGTCTTAGGTGGCCTTATGGAGGCTTTTCCCACACTCAACCTTCAAAAAAAAGCCTAGAGGAAAATCTACAGGAGGACACAGGAAGTCTACGAGAGGAAAACAAGGAACTACAAGAGGCCTACAAGAGGAGATCGAGAGAATTTTTCACTATTGTGAGGGTGTGAGAGAGTGTGGAAAAGGTGGCTGAAGGTTGGAATGAGGTATTAGGGTGCCTAGGGTCTACCAAAAATCATCAGGAGGGAGGAAGATGATTGGATTTGCTCAAGGAGAGAGGAAGAAGTTCTATGGAAAATGCGGGAAACTAGGGCAGAATTGAGGGGAGACTTGGGCGACTTGTAGGGCGTGGATCAGATGGAGGATGGAATGGTTGATAGGTTGTCCTACTGCTAGAGGAAATATGCTACATAAACAACTGATAGTCAACCAATAAGATCAAGCAAGTAATGAAATAAGTGCATCTAGGAAAATAGAGTTTTGTATCAAAATAGTCTAAATAGTGATCTATGGAAGGAAATGCTAATAATTATTGTAAGAAAGGAAAGCATGAAAGAATACTATTGTAAATATAGTAGTGAGCATGATGAAGAAGTTCTGAAGCAAAGCAAAACTAGACTATTAACCACTAAAAATCTGCAAACACTAGAAGTCCTATGAATGAGGAAAATCTATGTTTTTGGGCAGCAAGAGGGTCTTTGCCTCAAATCATGGTCCCAAAGGGAGGAAGAGAAGCCAAGGCACTATTTCTAGCCTTTTTAATCTTATTTTTATCACTACTTAACCTGCTATAGAAAGAAAAAATGGAAGCAAAATACTGAATCATCAAAAGCAACCTCTTCTTAACCATAAAAGAAATACATCTAACAAAAACCTAATCTACAAAATGAAATAAAACATACAAATACAAGTAAATAAGAGCTTAGCTACTTGTACTGGGCCCTACCCCAAGAGCTTCAGCCCTCTAAGGTAACTCAGTGGTAGCTCAAAAAGGATTCCATATTTATTATCAAAACAATAAAAAGATTACATGAAACTGTCTCAGAAATAATGAGCTCAAAGTTGGAGCAGAGTTTACATAAGAAAAAATACAACAAAAATCCGACAAAAATCCAACCCTAGTGAGACCCTAGGCCTCTCTAATTATACGAATGAAGCTACCAATAGCTTCCTTTTAATTAGGGAGGCTTGGCTCCAAAAACGCGACATAAACATCAGTCATCCTCCACCTGCTTGGTTGCCTTTGAGCGCATGACTTGGCTGCTTGTACTTCGAGCTGAATGAAGGGGAATTTGAAGTGAGGAGTAGTAAATGAGGGGGATTACCTCCTATAAGTCTTCCCATTTGTCCAATTCGAGTTATTACTGCCATTTGTCCACTGTGTAGAAATTTTGAATAATAAAAACATATTCAATGGAGATTATCCTGATCATGTACTATTGCGGAATACATACACAATACATA
>APFE030502887.1:25375-43773 GCA_000404065.3 Pinus taeda | reverse complement strand
AGATGAAACTCGTGCCTTTTGACCTTTACAGGGGTACGCACCCAACCTTTAGCTTACAGAGCGTACAAGTACGCAGGTACAGTGTGTTTGGAGTGCGTACACGCAGGCAAGGAAGAGATAACCTACGTACCCAGAGATAAACATGTTTTTAAAGTGACTTTCTCTCTTTTTGAAGTTTGACATGAAGAGCAAAGGTTTGAGGCTTGACAAGGAGGACAATATGGCTATTTAACTGCAGATAGCCATTGTGACAAATTTCAGTGTAACACCACTCTCCTATTTTTGAAACTGAAAATTTTCTCCAAGGAGATAAAATTTACCTATAGTATTACTGACCCTTCCAAATTTCTAAATTCCTCCACAGCTCTAAAGGGAGCTTGAATCCATTGAAAATATGTTTGTTCCACCTTTGGGTCAAAACCTAGTTTCTACTTTTTAGGCATAGTCTTGAGGGTCCCCCACATCCAATCTTGCTTGAGAAGCAGGTTCTCATCCTCATAGCTTTTCACCGTAAAAGAAATCCAGCCCCAGACTAAAATATGTAATGCATGTTGAGTTTTGTAGCTCGGAAGGTACTTCTAGTCTTGTGCCTTGACTAGAAATACCTTTATTTGCCTTGTTACGACCTTGAAAAATGAGGAGCCATGCCTCTTATAATTGGTTCTCATACATTTCTTAGAACGACCCCTGCAATTGTTTCCATATGCCATGCTAAGAAAATGAAACTGAGAAGAATGCAACTTAAAGAAAATTTCCAAACCTCAAATCTACACAAGAATATTCACACTACATTTCCATGTATGCAAAGCCAAAATGCAAATCAGGCAAACCCTCTAGAGTTGCTCTCACCATTAATAATGTCAAATTACATGTAGCAGGGAAACCACCAACGATACTGGGCATTAATTCTCACGGAGGGGATCAAACAGTTCTCCATTCCCATCAACTCAACACATTTCACTTGACCAACAAATGAGTCACATATGGAGGTAAGAGGTATCTAAGAGTTCATCCCTACATATTTATTTCTTATCATGTCTCTATTTTTTTGAATTATATTCCCCTTCTTATAGTTATAGATTTACTTATAAAAAGTTAGTTGTTCATGTTTTAGTCTTTCAGTTTACCACATGGTATTTGATGGTGAAGGCACTACGATATAACATTGGTGTAAATACTTGAACAAAAAATATACAAAAATGTAAATGAAACCAGATGATATGAAAGGAAAAAAAAATATGAAAATAGGGGCCAAACTATGTACATACCGTGTGGTAAAATTATAACAATAATATATGAATTACTCAATCCAAAACGAACTCCCTGTCTCCATGTGACTTCAAAATGTATGTACAATAGCTTCACATCCTCAGCGTGTCACTTTGGAACAAACCAACTAAGCTACTTACAGTCAAATAAATTGCTATGGCACATGGTATTTTTATAAATAGATTTCACAAAGTGGGAATTGTCAATGTAACAGAGTGTCAAAAGAAGAATATCTCTACTAAAAAATGAAGTAAAGATATCTGAAATCTGAAAGGATAAGTCACAAAATTTTGAAGGTTATTAATGTTCAGCAACAGATTGATAGAGGTTGTTGAATTTGCAGTCTTTATAGATGGATTAAAGGACACTATTAAAGCAATGTCAATGACTCAAGGCTAGTTGTCCAAATCCGCATAAATTTGTTTTCAAACTATGCATCCAATTCCTGAGATCAAATGAATGTTAATCTACTCCCTGTCAAGCGTGAGGCTGAGTTTACTTGCAAAGGTTTCTGTCCTTGTTCAATTGTTTTCAATTTGATGTGTATTTTTATGTAGAAATACTCATCTAATGATTTCATCCTTCAAACAGATGATTATTATGTTTAGTATGCCTTTAGCAGAAATGTTTGCTTACTAGTTGGCTGATGATTTAATTCTTCAGACATAGATGATTTTTATGCTTAATATGCCTTTAGTAGAAAGGTTTGTTTACTAGTCAGTTGATGATTTAATTCTTCATATATAGATGATTATTATGCTTAATATGCCTTCAGTAGAAAGGTTTCTTGAACTTGTTGACTCTTGTTCTCTAACTTATTTTAAAATTTCTTGCAAAGTTGTGTCTTATACAAGTTGTTTCAAGACTTTATGGGCTTCTAATTGGTTGATTGTGGTCCTGCATGGCATGTTTGGTCTTGTTTCTTGCAGATGTTGTGGAAAAATCATGCAGTCAAAGGAAAATTGATGCTTTACAGTTTTTCTTTGCATTTGGACTTGTAGAGAAATTTCCACTTGTGCCTTTGTTGAAGGCATATCTCGAGCATCAAAGGAAAGCATCAGAAGAAATAGCAAAAAAAGGAAGAGATCATGTTGGGTCACTGGTATGTTTATTCTTAATGGTGTTGTTCAAGCTCCCTTGTCAATATAAACTATAAAAATATTAACTTGTCATTAGATATATTCTTTGAACACTTCCATGTCTTATTGCAAAATTCAACAACCTCAAAATAAATTCATTCAATGAACAATGTAATAAAGTGCATTGAAGTGCTTCACATCTATAAACTATACCAAAGTTGTTTTTGAGTCTTTGGATGTGGTTATCTTTTCAAAGCACACATGTACAAGAAGACGAGAAATAATATTCCCGATTAATTTGAAGTTATCTTCTTGCGAATAGGGTGTTCCCTTCCATAAACCTGATGACCTGCTCTGTTTCTTTCTAGTGAACAAATTTGGGACTTTTCATGAATTGTGAGACAATTTCAACCCCATAACTATCAGTTTCTTATTTAAATTTATACCCACTAGATTAGAACCCACACAAGGATAATTCCATTCTCATTTCAAAAGAACCTGCAATCAACTTATACCATGCTATTGAATATTTTATGTATTTCTTTGCGTCCTTGGCCTATGACATAAAGACGCAACAGACTACAATAGACTACCTTGCATTTTCTATACTAACACTCCTAAAAAATAATAAATTATTCTCAAATCTGTCATTTCAAATGATCTATGTAGCTCACCTTTTGGTTTTTCAATTATCGAAGTTGTTACCTATATTGATGAGATCACCTACAACCGAGGCCATAGTGACAATATCTATTAGATTTTTATCCGTGTTGCACTAAAGTTGTTTTTTCTTCAGCAAAACTATAATACATTGCAGTTTCCATTCAGCAAAGAAGTGTTCCCAGTAGTAGCCTTGGTTTGTGTGCAAATGGGTTGAATCCATAGTAGACTTTATCTTTTGTTTTGAAGGTGTTTCTCCTTCAATAGTAATTCATCTCAGCAAATCATTTCAATATACACCTTCAACAGATGCATACAGCCTTGGGGTACATGCTACAAATTCCAGTTTTGTTGTGAGGGTATAGAAACGATGATAGAAGCGCATCGATTTTAGGCGTCTTATGGTTGTTGTATGCAAGCATGCTTGTCTAGTGTTTCCCAAACTTATATAGAGAGCCATATTTAGTATACTTTTATAGTTTGACTTAGATGCTCACTTTTCTTAATTTAGGTGCTTTGCTTAGTACTATTTTATGCACACATTTATCTTTAAGAAAAGTGCACAGTAGAGAAGGGTTCTATATTTTGAGGAGGGGACACTCTTCTAGGTAGGAGGTACTCTATTCTAGGGATATTATGTCATACATGTTAGGTGCTTTATCCTAGACAGAGTTCCAAGTCCTTGCCTCCTTGACAAATTCCTTGCCAGACAAGACACTGGTGGACAGAGTTCTCAGTCCTTAAATTTTCTAAAAACCCACATGAGCCTAGCTATCTAACCTAAAATCCTTTACATTCCAATCATCTCTTGGTTGTGATTTCATAGAGAGAGCCCTCTATGGTTTGGTAGGGCTAGCTACAAAACTAAAATCTTGGTCTATGGTTACCTTCATTGATATCCCCATCGGCCTGGGACATTTTGGAGGATAACAGAGGGCATGAAAACTAAGGAGTGCCAAGGTGTTCTAGTGAATGTAAGGTTCCCAAGTCATGGAAAAATGTAATGCTAGTTGTGAGGTCATGATTGCCAAGGTGTGTTAGGGAATGCTAGGGCATGCTAACATGTGACAAATAGTACGAAGACATGTCAAACAAGCTAAGATGTTCCAAGTGCTAACGCATGCCAAGATGTACAAGGGTTCCAAGTCCTTGCCTCTTCTTCTTCCATATGTTATACACTTCTGACATTTCCTTTGCAATATTTAGTGCATTTTCTAGTTATAGGTCATTTATAGTTATAATTAATGTCTTCAGAGTTTCACTTCTAATTGAGTATTCAATTGAACATACTGATTCTCTTATACATAAATATTTTTCCTTCCACCCACTTTTCATAAATTCAATAACCATTAGGTAGGGACCTGTAGTTTCGATGATGCTTTTCTTATTTAGTAAAATATTTCCAAGACTTTAATTTATTAAAAGCAGTAGAAGTTACAATTTATGAAGTTTCAAGGTCTAATTTTTAAAAGTATAATTCTTTAAAGGGTGATAGCTCAATGGAAGAGTGTCCGCTTTACAAGTAGGAGGTTGGTGGTTCAATTCCATCGTGCCCTGTCATCCATATGGAATGGCGACAATAAATTTTTGGTGACGGAGGCTCTTTTGACCATCATCAATGAGCTTTGGTGACATTTTTCGACCCTCACCAAAAATATGAAATGGTGATGGTCAACGAATGCCACGATATATATGCATCAATAGTGATGACCCTCAAAGGTATGTAACCATAAATCATTGTTGTTGATATGAATTGGTGATGGTCACTATCTGTCATTATATTCATTATCCGTGACAGACCTTGAATGTCACCACAACACCTATACTTCTAGCAATGCAGATTTTGGTGACAGTCAATGAACGTCACCATATATATGCACTAATAGTGACGTCCAATAAAGATCAATCACAATAAATCATTGTTGTTCATATGAAATGGTGGCAGTCACTATCCATCATTAAAATGAATATTTGTGATGGACCTTGAATGTCACCATAACACCTATACTTTTGGCGACGCCACCTTTGGTGACCGAGACTATGATCTATCACCATTGCTCATATGCAATGGCGATAGTCGCTATCCGTCATTATAAATCATTATTGGTGATAAACTTTGAATGTTAGTACAACACCTATATTTTTGGCGACACACCTTTGGTGATGTTTAGTTTTTGGTGATGGAGGCTATGGTTTGTCACCATTTCTCATATGAAATGGTGACAGTTGCTATCCATCATTATAAATCATTATTGGTGATGGAATTTGTATGTCACTACAACACCTATACTTTTGGTGACTCCACCTTTGGTTACGTTCAGTTTTTGGTGACGAATGCTCTTTTGACCATCACCAATGAGCTTATGGTGACATTTTTTTCCCCTCACCAATGTCCTTTTTTCTTGTAGTGGTACTCCCACAATGAGCCTCCAAAGTTATGTTGTCTCATTTCCCTTCTCTGAATAAAAATTCCTCTTGTTGCATAAAAATCATGTCTCGCCAAGGGCGCACTAGTTAAATTTTAAAATAGCTTGGGAGAGGTCAAGGGGGTCAAATCCTGACCTCCCCTTCATTTGTTATGATACGTTATGATAGGGGATAATATAAAAAAATTCTAACATAGTTTTGGTGGCGGGGTCAATGGACCTGCCACCCCACACAACTATAATACCATATATTAATGTGAATTCATGTATGCCTTATCCCACCATGTGTGCAGAGTTGTTATGCATGGTGGAGCACCAATAAATATGTTGGCGAAGGTAGATATGGTGGGGCCACTAATCTTCAAGGGTTCCACCATTTTTTTTGGTTAAATAAATAACCAAATCCCTTTAAGTATATGCAACGAGCATAATTATAACAAGAAAAAAACATTAGTGCAGTTGGTAAGGTGCCATATTTATAGAGAAAAGGTCATGGGATCGATTCTCATCCAATCCATTAGTTTGATAACAATATTTTTGACCAACCCATTAAGGCCACGTGTTTTCCTCTGATAGGGCCACATGTCGCTATGCCATTGGTCTATATACATCCAACCAGAAACTACCACTTGTCAACATTTCATTGGTTCACCTTCTCTAGTAAAAAAAACTTCCACTTGTCACTCTCCCTTGATGCCATGTGGTGGTCAGAACTATGACCTTTTGTTACACATCATTTTTTCGCAATAGGAAAATTATCATGAAAATTAGATATCTCGCCATCCATCCAAGTGTCATGAAGCACTCCCTTGCAAGTCAACAACTTATATACCTTGAATAAAGTGGAATTTCTCGATATCATGGTACAAATCCCTATTTTTGAGCATCTGCGTAGTTTTAATAAACAAAATCATCACATGTATAGTTTCTTCCACTAAAACCTGTGCAGATTTGCGCTCTTTCTTCCACTATAAACTGCTCAGGTGAATCAATAAAAAGTAAAAACAAAAAGTGATATCTAGAACCATTTTTGGGCGAATCATTCCCAAAAGAAAGCCTCAAACTCATGTTTATTCAAGCCTAGCATCATTTTTTATGGAACTAATTCACATTCTTCAAGTAGCCCTCATCCCTCTTTAAGTGGATCTCATCCTTGGACTAAGGATCTCAAACTACTTCCTTTTGGCCTATTAATCAAGCCATAGGTGGGGGAAATGAGGGAGGCTACTAAGAGTAAGTTTATGTTGGTGGAATCATGTTGGAGAGCTTATCATTCTTGGAGAGGATTGAAATCAATGGGAGGAGCTTCAAAACATCAAGGCACATGTTTTGTAGCTCCTTTATGTTTCTGAGATTAATACAAACAAGTGTTTCTTCTCACTGCATTGTTTAATGGATTAATTGATGAATTTCATGGATAGTTTATGTTATTTATATTTTTGCATTGGAATGATTTTATTTATATTTGTCCATTGGAATGATGTTTCTTACTAGTCTCCTTGATCACTAGTTTGAATTATTGAATCATTTATGTTGCATATGCCTTTGATCCTTTGTTCTTTCCATGTGTATAGGTATAGATTCAAGCATGGAGGAGTTGCATTGAAGCACGAAGGGGGATATTCATCAAGCATGTCGTAATAAGGCATGAATTTCTTTTTCCCACCTTGTTAGCTTATGATTCAAGAAAATATAGATTTAGGGAAGGAACTAGCTTGATTGTCTACTTGTTTCTAGTTTCCTTTAGGATCTAGGGAGATTGCTTATGTCCGCACTTATGATTTGTCCTTATAACAAATTGGAAACTCCGTTGGAGAACACCCTATTATTTTCCATCTCTTTGTTTTTTATTCTCAAACCTTTTTTGATAGCTTTGTATGAGTCTCGACAAGTTAATGATCTTTCAGATTTTTTGATCTATTAAGATACTTTTCTATTTTTTCTTTAAGTTTCTCAACCTGTGCAGTTTTTGTTTAGAAACAGAGCACATATCTATGCAAATTACCTTTAGAAATAGTGCACATGTGCACTGTACTATAATGTCTACCTACACATACACTGAGAATTTTTTGAAAAAATAGCCTTTCCTCTCATTAAAGTCTGAATTTGTGTTTTTTAAGGTTTCATTACATGTGTCTATGACTCGAGTCAGTATTCGTGTGTTTGATCGAGTGTTGTGAAGGATTTTTCTTGATATTTCTCTGTTTTCAAGTATTTAAAGGTAGGTTTTCTCAAGAATTAGTGTTTTGATGTGATGTGCTTCATGTGTTGCATTGAAAACATGAGTCATTTTTATTCCAGTACTGAAGTTTAATCAAAATTACACCTTAAGTGTTGATTTCATAACATTCATTCAAGCATTTTAATTTTAAGGATTTCTTTGGGTATTTTTAATTTGAATTCCTTTGGTCATTGCTCAAAGATTTGTCTCAGTTTCTTAACTTTTTTTGCATGTTTTTGCTTTCATTTCTGCAAAATCAATTCCCCCTCAACCGCCCGGGGGGGGGGGCTGAATTGTGTCTGAGTGTTAATCACCTTCAGTTCCATTACTTTTTATCTTTGGAATTTTCACCCGATTTCCTTTACTTACACTTGATGGGTTCTTAAGTTGTATCAGTGAAGGGAAATAGTCTTGTTATTCTTTCGCTACTTTGGAATCATCTTGTGTTTGTTTTGAAGAATTCTCTTGTGTAGATTACATTTGCATGGTTAGAATTCTCATTTCATGAACATAAATTGTGCATATATTACATTTTCGTAGTGTTCACAAAAATTGTGCATAGACTGCATTTGCATAGTTTTCAAGCAAATTGTGCATAGATTACATTACGTGATTTGCAACTTAGAGCTTTGAATTGCATTGAAAAATTAGAAGTGGTACATTTTGGAGTTAATATTTTAAAGAAGAACCTCTTTACTTATGCTAGCTATAATTCATCAAAATGAAAAGAGTTTTGAGTCAAGTTATAATACCATCAGTTTCACATCCACTTGTTGTTTGAGTAATTAACAACTTAACAACACAATGTTAATAAAATTCATCTAGAATTTATATAATTTTTAGGGCTCTGTCCACCTAAAATAGATTAGGTTGTAGGGATTTGGAATAGGAAAGTGAGTAAAATTTCCAAAGCTACAAACAAACAATAGAATCTTGAGTTAGGGAGAGAAATCGAATTATTTCAGTTTTTCCCTGGGAAGCTCTTCTTATGAATGATTTAAGCACAAGATCATGTTAGATCTGGTGAAGTGATTGTACTCGCTTCATTGGCTATGATAGATTTATTTTCACATATTACAATGGTGCCAAAAGGTACTTGGGGTCACTTGAAAGTAAACCTCTAATTAACCACATTAAGGAGATTTCAAGGGGATTAAGCTTTGTTACTCTTCCCTTGCAAGTACATCCGATTTATGACTGTCCCCCCAGGTAAAATTGTTGTAGTTGGTAAACTTAGTGACCATAATCTTAGGTCTTTGTTAGCTTGTTGGGGCCTGACCCAGGTTCATAGGTGATTTAGCCAAACAAATCCTCGTACTACTGGCCCTTTTGGCAACCGTCCATGGAGCACAGACTGAGGTCTCACCTAAAGTAGTGTGGGAGGGTGCTAGAACTAGATTTCCACACCCTAGAGATATCTGATGATTTCAAGTGGTCCATGGTTTGACCCTACGTGCAATTACCCGTACCTTGTAGCCTGAGATGTTGCATTTGCGCAGCCCTGCTCGGGGGTCAAATGTTGTTATTACCCAAGTCTTTACTAATATCCCACTTTTAGTTGATTAACTTAGCTTATTTGTATGCATTAAGTTATACTTAGCAATATAAACCATTCATATAGATGCACAATAAATAACCAGTATATTTGTGATTTACATTAACCATGCATTAATCCAAGAACAAATACACGAATTGGTAACAAAACCTTTCTTTATTAATCTCTTCTTTGGTCACAGACTCGACTCCACCTTGTGCACTCAATTGTAGGGGTCCTCGCACTCAGTTGTGGACTACTAGGCCTCTGCGCACTCAGTTGTAGAGCCTTCTCCTACTCTACAACCCAAGACACACTTAGACACTTAGAATCTTGTTCTTTGCTTCTACTTCCTTCGTTCGTTCTCTCTTACACTTAGAGCCTCACTCTATTTATACAATCCCATGGTCCATGGACCATGGGTAGGCCAACATTACATTACAAGACTAGGGTGGACAACACTATGACTCTATCATACATTTCGCGCTCCACGCCCATAATTCGCGAAGTCTTTACAACAATATTGGGTCAAAACTTGGGCTTTGAGACCCAAAACATGCCTCGGGGGGATTCCATGCACAACATGCCCCCAACACAAACATCATGACTCATCCTCAAGTCACTCGGTCGACGCAGAAATCTTGATGCAGAGTCCCTCTAGTTGTTCTCGAACTATGCTGAGATCTGCAGTGCATTGAGCTGTTGCTTGCTGTATATGATGCATCCTCTGTTCAGAGACCTTCGTGTCTGGGGTGCTTCTCTGCATTAACATGTGCATCCCCTGTATAAGCATGAGCTTTCCTTCGATGTTTTCCATGATAAAGAAATCCTCTTCAATCCACGTCTAGACACACGTTTTGAGAACTGCCTCCTTATGTCGTGCAGTGTCCACCTGCTCCTTCAATGCCTTAGCTTGCTTCATCCTCATAAGCCTCTAAGTGAGGACTACTGTTTGTGCAGTTCCTCGGACACTATCATATTTCTACTCAAGTTATTGTGCCTCTGTCTCCAGGTGTTGGATGTTGGGGTCCTCCTGCAGAGTTGTGACGATCTCAAGTGCTTGCTCCAACAAAGTGGTACATTCTTGCACTGCACCTCCAATTTCTTCCAATCCCATTGTGATAGCGCTAGCTCACTATTCTCAGACCTCCAAGGGAGTGGAAGGGTGCACCTTTAACCGCAGCTTGGCGATCTGGAGATTCATCTCTAGCTAAACCTTGGTCTTTTCTTCTCTAGCTTCGTGGACTCCGGTTGCCAACCTATGGATCTACACCTCTACTGGTAGATATGTTGGGATGGCCAGCTCTGGGATGTGTCGACAAGTGTCGTATACCACCTAGACCAACTGTTGATTCTGTGACACCAATTCGTCATGCTGCAGACTAAGTTGTTCCATGTTTATCTTTTGCTCACTGAGAACTTGGATCGCACAGCTCTGCCATTATCCCATCCTGTAGCAGATACAGTGTCTCATGTGGGAGGGCAGCCAAATTAAGGCCAAGGCCTTTCATCATGTTAACCAAAAATCTATGGGCCTCATTCACTGCTACTAGGGCCTCTTCTAGCAACACTATTGTGTTTTTTATTCATGCGTGCAACATCTATTCTGCTGCCGAGGATCCTACTGTGAGCTAGGTGGAAAGGGTACCCACCTGAGGGTGACAAACTTGTAACTCCTATAGCTACGCCTTGAGGGCCCCCAACATAGTCTAGTGCTCCTGCATAAAATCCTGAAGAGCCCCATTTGTGACATCGGGAATTGTCTCGTCGATGTCATGGAAGTCACCTTCAGTTAAGGTGATCGGGTCAGTGGCCAACTTCGAGGCCTTGACCTTCTTCCTCGGTCCTTCTCTCTCTATCGTGTGTGGGTGCTTCAGCTGTGTTGATGCGGTCCCTAGGTTCGCACTCCCTTTTGCTGTTTCTGATTCCTCTGCTTCCGCAAGGATGTTGCTTGGCCCTCATCCACCTTCTCGGTTGCTGCCTCTGCCATCTGTGCTACTACAGCTGCTTTTGCGGCCTTCTTTTGCTCGGCAGCTTTCTATACCACTTCATACGATGCCCTTACCTTAGCTACTATTTTTTCCTTCCGCCTATTCTCAGCCAACTATGTGATGTGCATCTTGTCATCATACTTCTTCTTCTGCGCTACCACCTTCTCAAGTTCTACAAGATCTGGGGCACGCCATTCCAGAGTCCATGTCTCCAAGATAGTAAAACTAACGTCGTCAGTGGCTACAAAAGGTAGCTTCATCCACTGATTCACTAGATCCTTAGGTGTCATGATCAAAATGTTGTGCATATAAACTTTAAAGTTTGCAAAACTCTACAAACTATTGTACACTATGGGCAACAGGTGCGGCTTCCGTGTAGGATATTTTATAGTCCCGTGCTCCCTTCCAACTGCCTAGAGCGCTAAGATTGTCCTTCTCCTAGCTAGTTAGGTGGTCACACCACCCATGTGGGGCTCCATCCTATCCTCCATCATGGCTCTTGGAGAATCCCCACCCTCTATGGTTGCACACTTCCTCATTCACAACGCGCTACCTTGGTCCCTACGCTTATCAATATGTGGTCCAAGCCAAGGCATCAGACTAACCAATCCACAATGATAGTTCTCAAACTTGTCAGTATGATTGTATGCACCTTGCCTTACCATCCTAGTTTTTTCATTGAGAAACTCTTCCTTTATTTTGTCTTCTAGCTTCTTGACCTTTGCATCCATCAAAGCACTTTTCACTCATAAATCTACCCTTTCCTTTTCAAGTTTGCGAAGCCTGTGGTTTCCTTGTTGGATTTCTTCCTCAAGTCTCATGTGTTTTGTCTCTGGCGGTTGTGTGATTCCTTCTTTTCGGGCTTCGCGAATCATCATATCTATAGGTGCTACCATGTGTGAACTAGGCGTTGCATGCTCCATAGGTATTACAACATCTAGCATCGGAAGTGCTCGCGCAGTCAGGGTTTTGCACATGGTCCTATAAGCCCATAGAACTGTTGGTACGCACAGGTCCTAGTCAGCGCGTCTCACATGGTGGACCTTGTTTAGTGCTTCACACACTTTGTCAAAGGGTTCCATGCAGAAAATCTTTGGCGCACTTGTTCTTATCATACTTCGTCGTTCATGCCATTGTCTTTCCTGCTCCGATTTGTCGGTATCATTTCCTATCGTGAGGACGGTGTGCATTCGTGTAGGTTGCGTACCATACGCCTGTACCCATCTGGAGAGATGGGTGTGCAAGCTATTTCATCTATCATACCAGCTTTTATCCACATCTGAGGCTTTCCAAACTACATGAGCATCATCCTTCTGCATCCCCGCCAGTCCTCAAAATTCCTCTAGTGCGTACCCCACCATCTTGCGAGCGTAGCACGCAATACCCATTTCAAAGCATTGAACTGCTACTATTCTAGCACCTCTCTTTCAAATTTGTTTAGGAAATCATTCACCGTTGTAAACCTATCATACATAGGTTGATCCCTTACTTTTGTGGTCACGCAGCGTAGTGATCTTACCATCATGTTGCAATTGAGCGTGGTTACCTCATGTAACTAGTTTTGCCATTGTTCTATTTCCTCGTCTAAATTTGATGTGCAGGAGCTTTCACACTACCATGAAATCCTGCCATCGGCTGTAGGATTCACCCAATCCTATTCTTGAGCAGTTATCTTGTAGATACAGTCTAGATTTTTATCGCTCTTGTCATCGCACACTAGATCTGTGTAGCGCAATCCTTCTGCAAGGTCTAAAGTTACTACCACGTGCAGTGACTTTTTCTCAAAAATAATTTTGTGCTCTTTAGATTTATCACTCTCTTCATATCAATAGTCCAATTTATTCCGAGTAGCGTGGGATAGGGATTGATGTCATCAACAATCTCTATCACTTAGAAATCTATAAACGTGATCACACCTTCAATATCTACCATTACTCCCTGCAATCTTCCCATTGGTAGGATCTTTGGCTGGTTTACCATTCGTAATTAAATAGAAGGCCATTGCAAAGCGGGCCTGCTCATGTGCTCCCAGGTCTACTTTGGTAGGACGTTCGCATTCGATCCTAGATCCGAAATCACTTGATCCATTTCATATTCTCTGATTTGTACAGTCAGTCTCATCTCTCTTCTTGTTCTCGTTGTGTGTTTCCAGAGCTTCCGGACTATGCGCGGTTCCCCTGATCCAGCACATCTAGTGATGAGTTCTTGTAGCCCTTTCACTGCTTTACTGTCGCAGAGTAGCTTCATGCATGTCTCCATAAAGGTAGTGAGCATTGATGGGTCCATCTCCGTTTCTAGTTTGTCTTTACTACCTGAAGTGGAGGCATCCGTGAAGCTCTTCTTAGCTTCCATGAATGTCTCCTTTATGTGCTTCAAATTGAACTATGCTTCCTTTTTTGGAGCCTTGTGAACCCAAGCACTTTCTTCAGGCTCCTTTCCCTTGTCATCTCCTGTTGTGATACTGCTTCGGAGGACCATGTTTACATTCGGGTCCTCCTCGCGTGCCTCAGACCCCATCATTTGCAGGTTCTGAGTCAGGGGAGGCTAGAGTGTTCCTTTATCGCGCAACCTAGCTATCAGTGTGGGGTAGTCCTCCATCTCATGATCAAACTAGGTACAATATAAACACGAAGCTCTCGTCGGATTTGTACAATCGTGGGTGTAAGGCCCTGTCCCTCCACAATTGTAACAAATCAGTTATCCGCGACCCCTTCTTGGTCCCATTCCACCTCGACCTCGTCCACGCCCCTGAAATATAGTGTGTTCCATCCCTGCATTTTGATCAAGGGCACGTGTTTCAGTATGAACTCTGTAGGTAGGAGTCTGATACATCATAAGTTCATAACTTCTATAGGTTCACACATCATGGCCTACTGACCTGCAAAAATTACAAAAAAATTGCTAGGACATCTATGTATACTTTTGTAATAAGTGGCACTTATCTGTAGGATTCTTCTCTCCTATCTGACAAATCACGCACTGTAATGCGGGCACTGCGCTCAGTCCTAATTGTTCCTCTAGTCTCAATGGCATCGACCCTCCTTCCACCAGGTAGTTCATGAAGACTAGACAATGGTCCTTGTCATGTCCCTGGCCTTTGCACTTTATGCACCATACCTCCTCGCACGCCTCTGGGCGAGTTGTCTTGTCCTGTTTTAAACTTTGCATCTCCAGGCACATGTTTTTCAACTGTGCATGGATCTATTGGACTCCCAGGCTAGGATCTTGTATTGGCATCTCGTGTAGTCACATTGTAATCTCCAAAGCTTTGGCCTGAGTGGATAGCTTCTGCTGTGATAGTGAAATCCTTAGATGCAACGTTAGTGATGCTACAAACCATGCACGGTGCTTCCCATTCGTTAAGGTCATATTGGCTTCATGAATCATACCATTCAATCTTTGATCCATCTCCCAAGGGGTCTCACCTGGAAGCACCGTGATTTCCTTAAATCTGATAGTTGGCTATGTCTCTGATTTTGATCTGCTAAATTCCCTATTTAGCACAGCTTGGATATCTGCAATCCCTGCATTTGGATTGTCATTGGAATGCTTGATGTACCACATTAGTGCACGATCTTGCAAGGTGCTAACCAGTGTTGCCTTCTTGATATTATCATCTGTGACTCCTTGCGCTTCCCATACAACCTTTACCACGAACCAAAATTGGTTTGGATCTTTGTTCCCTACTCCTTTGAATACCAACAACTTTATTGCACTCACGATATTGAACTGTGGTGGTGGTGGAGGTGGTGTGGGTGGAGATGGGGGTGAAGATGGTGAAACTGGTGGTGGTGTAGGTGGGGGTGGTATGCGCGGAATTCGCTACCTTATCAGACTAATTGCACTTCTTGGTGAAACTTTTGCGAGGTCTTCCTCGCTTTCTCATCGAGGTGAAATCAAGGGGCTTATTTTTATCTATGGGCTACTTTCATTTCTATAGATCCTCCCACTTCGTGTAGCCCCAAACATTAATTGATTCACATAACTCAAATTTGACACAGTAACATCTTAATCCAAGTGTTCAAAGATTTAACGTACTTACCTCGCGGTCCTTTGAGGAAGCATTGTTCCACCTCATTGTAGCTGACTGAAGTGTCTACTGCAAACTCGGTGATAAATCCTCCTATAATTCGGTCGAGCCAATGGTCCACAATGTGCACAATCTTATCTTCTGATGCTTCTAGTATGCGCACCAACTCTCAAGTCCACATAATAGGTTTGTCGATCCTACACCTTCCTTGACTGTCTGTTAACTTCACGATCCACTCGTACAACTAAGAGGGGAAGGACGGAAAGAAAATTTCATGGATTTCCATATATAAGTAGCACTCAAACCACTCTTCCTTTAATACTCATGGATTCTTATTTTCTTGCACTACGAACTGGTGAATTTTTCTGTCCAGCCACTCTTCAATTTCATTCTTTGTCGGATTCTAGTGACACGACATCAGACATCTCTTATATAGATACTGGTCTTAGCAACGAAACCATTTGTTGGCTTGTTGGGGCCTGGCCCATGTTAAAAGGTGATTTAGCCAAACAAATCCCAGTACTATTGGCCCTTTCGGCAACAGTCCACAGAGCGCAGACTGAAGTCTCACCCGAAGTAGTATGGGAGGGTGCTAGAACCAAGTTTCCGCACCCTGGAGATGTCTGATGATTTCAAGTGGTCCACGATTTGACCCTGCTTGCACGACACTATGCGCACTTACCTGTACCTTGCATCCTGAGATGTTTCCTTCACGCAGCCCTACTCAGGAGCCAAACGTTGTTATTACCCAAGCCTTTAATAATATCCCATTGTTAGTTGATTAACTTAGATTATTTGTATGCATTAAGTTATAATTAGCAATATAAACCATTCATACAGGTGCGCGCAGTAAATAACTAGTATATTTGTGATTTACATTAACAATGCATTAATATAGGAACAAATACACGAATTGGTAACAAAACCTTTCTTTATTAATCTCTTCATTGATTACAGACTGAACTCTGCCCTGCGTACTTAGCTGTAGGGGTCCGCGCACTCAGCGGCGGACTACTACGCCTTTGCGCAAGCAGCTACAGAGCCTTCTCCTACTCTACGACCCAAGACACACTTAGACACTTAGAATCTTGCTCTTCACTTCTACTTCTTTCGTTGGTTCTCTCTTACACTTAAAGCCTCACTCTATTTATATAATCCAATGATCTGTGGACCATGGGTAGGCCGACATTACATTACAAGACTAGGGTGGACAACCCTATGACTCTATCATACATTTCGCACTCTGCGCCCGTAATTCGCAGTCTTTACAACAATATTGGGTCAAAGCATGGGCTTTAAGCCCCAAAAAATGTATCAAGGGGATTCCATGCCCAACAGGCTCTACCTAAGGCGATAGCAAAGGGAAGGTCCTGTTGTACCTAGAACCAATGTTGACTAGACTCGCTTGGACTTTTCGGAGGGTAATCTTTACTCGAGATGGCATAAGTGAAGTTACTTGCACCAAACTATTTCATTAAGAAGATTGTCAGGGCAACTAGTTCCAAACACTCATATCTATAAAAAAAAATCACTTTGATCTTTCTGACATTGGATTTCATCACCAACTAGTAATTATTGATTTCTATGATAGGTCGATTTGTATGGTTTGAATCCCTATATTTTTTAGCACATGTTACCTTGTTTGCTTTTACTTTTTACAAGACCTTAGGTGTGGATTGTGAATATTATTTAATTTTAATAATAAAAACTTATTTGGATTGAATCTAATGGAAATAGTGTCAAAAGTTACCGATAAAGACATCACTTTTAACGGGAACCGTAATTCTTTCCCTAATTTTGCAAATGTTGGTCCTCCTTATATGGCTACATTGTCACTTCCCAGATTCTTGATATGTTTACTTGTATGGCTGTTCTCAATTTATTTAAATCCAAATACTCCTATTGTACCAGCTCAGTTGAGTTTTTCACCTCAACTAAGTTCTATATCTGAACGTCACCAACCTACAATTGACCCTTTACCTTCTTCATCCAACATGTCCTCCTCCCTTTCTTATTCTTCAATTGGTAAAATCCTTGATGCTAGGCCCGAGAAAAACCCCTCAGCAACAAAGGCATCCCCTTGAAGCCAAAACAACTCTGATACCAAAGGTAGGTTTTAACCTTGTACAGAAATTACCTGCATAGGAATTCTAAAACACAGAAAATAAACAATGCGAGAGCATAACACATAAAACACATATACACAGAGATTTCCCCTGGGTCCCAAAACCGGGACTACCAGCTTGATTTTTCATTATGTTCCTTTCAATGTTACAATACATATTTATACATGTTGAAGCATCCAATACCATGGATCGAAAACCATGGACCAAAAACCATCGTGTCCAAAACCATGTGCGAAAATCATGAACCCCTCAAATCCCCTGTGACTCCCCCCGCTACGTAATCGGCGCAATGAAGGGGTGCTCTTGCTCCCTTCTGACCCCCTGGTTAACTACGTGGGCTAGTCGTGGAAATAATATAGCACAACCCAACATTCTCCCACTTGTTGTTTTCTTTCCACAGGGGGGCACAAGAGAGCTTAGTCATTTATCCAACCCTACAATGCCCATTGTTTCTCTACACCAAGAGAGCTTCTCAGAGCTCACATATTTTGTCAATGCATCTGCAGTATTCTTCAAAGTGTCCACCTTTGCTAGTAACACCTCTTTGTCTTCTATCACATCCCTCACAAAGTGATACTGAACATCAATGTGATTTGTCTTTGAATGATATACAAGGTTCTTTGCCAAGAAAATTACACTTTGGTTGTCATATTCTATCCTTATAGCTCCCTATACTAACCCCATACCTGAAGACAATCTCTGCAACCAAACTGCTTCCTTGCTTGCACGAGTGGTTGCCATGTATTCTGCCTTTGTAGTTGATGGTGCCACTACAGATTGTTTCTTACTCATCCAACTGATTGCACCTCCAAATAGGTTAAACACATACCCAATTGTAGATCTTCTTTGATCCAGATCTCCAGCCTAGTTTGCATCAACAAAGCCATGAATATCCAACGCTCTGTCCAATCATGGTCTTCCTTGGTAGCACAAACCATAATCACTAGTGCCATGCAAATACCTGAAAACCCGCTTCACTGTTGTCCAGTGATCCTTCCCTAGTTTTGACATAAACCTGCTCAATACTCCCATTGCATGTGCAATTTCTGGTCTATTACAAAC
>APFE030502887.1:9636-24420 GCA_000404065.3 Pinus taeda | reverse complement strand
TTTCTCCTTTGGAACATGTACATATGCATCACATCCAAATACCCTTAGATGTGAAAGAGAGGGTTTCTTACCAGTCCATACCTCTTATGGAGTCTTATCCTCCAATGTTGATGAAGGTGATATATTGACTAGGTAACATGTTGTCTCCACTGCCTTTGCCCAGAATTCTTGTCCTAACCTAGCACCACTGAGCATGCTTCTTGCCCTTTCCAGCAACGTCTTGTTCATTCTTTATGCAACTCCATTTTGCTGAGGTGTATATGGAGTAATATTTTGCTATGCTATACCACACTTCTTACAAAATTCTTCACATTCCTTACTGCAAAACTCTCCACCATTATCTATCCTTGACACCTTTATCTTCTTCTCTGTCTGGTTTTCCACCAGAGCCTTAAATTCTTTAATCCTGTCAAAGTATTTAGATTTCTTCTTAAGAAAATATATCCATGTATTCCTTGAGAAGTCATCTATGAATGATACATAGTACACAGACTTACCCAGTGATGGAAACTTCACAGGTCCAAACACATCACTGTGCACAAGATCTAATATATGTTTCGCCCTCTTACCACCAGAGGGGAAACTCACCCAATTTTGCTTCCCATATACACAATTTTCATAGAAATCAAAATATAGAGAGCTATTACTCATACGTTCTACAATACCTTACCATGAAGTATTCGAAGGCCTTTCTCCAATATGTCCAAGCCTTGATGCCCAACATGGTTTCTCTCCAAAGACCACTAGATTTTTTGCTCCACTTTCAGGAACCACAAAACTGTTGCACCCATCAACAATAGTGCTACCTTGTAGCTTGTATAGAGTTCCAATCTGAACTCCCCACATCAATACCAGTGCTCCCCAAACCATCTTGCAGGTATCCTTCTCGAACACTTTTTTTACACCTAGATCATCTAGCTTGCATACAGAAATCAGATTTCTGGCCAATTTAAGAATATGTAGAACACCCAAAAGTGTTCTAACCCTTCCACCTTGCAACTTCAACTTTACTTTTCTGCAACCAATTATTCTAGCCTTCGTGTCATCCCCCAAGAGGACATCACCACCATCATATTTCTCATACTCACAGAACTGCTCTCAATGGGGAGTGAAGTGAAAGGATGCACCTGATTCAATCAACCATGCATCGTGATCTACATGTGTACTTGAAGAAGCCAAGTACACATCCCCACCTTCATCTGGGGTGATTTTTGCCTCTGCAAAAGGAGCATCATCGAATCCCTTTCCTTTATCAGGAGCTTTAGATTTATAGTTCCTTTTGTACTGCCCTTCCTTTCCACATTTCTAGCACACCACCTTTATAGGTTTTCCTGGAGATTTAGATCTCCCTGTAGATTTAGATCTCCCACTCGATGACTTATTTTTGTTTCTGTTCCGGGACCATCCTTGTATAGACAAGGCATCACCATTCTAGCTCTCCATATTTTTCCATCTCATCTCCTCCATCAGCAAGGATGAGACTATTTCATCAAACTACAAGGAAGTTGCATTGCTACCTATTGCAATAACTAGAATATCCCACGAATATCGTAGAGAACACAGCAAACTAATGCACTTATCTTCATCTGAAATTTTGATATCAACAGACGATAACTGACTTACCGCAATATTAAACGCTTTCAGATGCTCTGTCACTGAGTCTCCATCTTTTATCCTCAGGTTATAAAACTTTTTATGTAGGAACGATTTATTCACCAGAGACTTAGATTGGTACAAAGTCCCTAACTTGTCCCACAAAGCCTTCACCGTAACTTCCCCTTATACATTTAGCAATACTGAATCTGAGACACACAATTGTATTGTGCTCTTTGCCTTCCAATCCAACATCTTCCATTCTTCATCAGACACTCTCGTTGGTTTAGTACCCAGATCTATAACGATCCACTGATCTTTATCCATCAACAGATCCTCCATCTTGAGTTTCCACAACTCAAAACTTTGACCAATTAAATTTCTCGATCTCTATCTTTCCACTGCTCGCCATCTTCTTTCACTACCAGAATTGATCCCGCAAATATCCCACTGAACAGGGTCTACCATAGGCCCGAGCGAAACCCCTCAGCAACAAAGGCATCCCCTTGAAGCCAAAACAGCTTCGATACCAAATGTAGGTTTTAACCCCGTACATAAATTATCTGCATATGTATTCTAAAACACAGAAAATAAACAATACGAGAGCATAACACATAAAACACATATACACAGAGATTTTCCCATGGATCCCAAAACTGGGACTACCAGCTTGATTTTTCATTATGTTCCTTTCAATGTTAAAATACATATTTATACATGCTGAAGCATCCAATACCATGGACCGAAAACCATCATGTCCAAAACGATGGACCGAAAACCATCGCGTCCAAAACCATGGACCGAAAACCATCGTGTCCAAAACCATGTGAGAAAATCATGCACAAAACCATAGGTATGTCCACCCAACCTCACATAGGATCCAAAACCAAAATTTTCTGGGGCACTGCCCCGAACCCCATAGAGTGGGGTTACCTGCACCCCTAAAACCCCCTGTGACTCCCCCCGCTATGCAATCAGCACAACAAAGGGAGAACTCCGCCCCCTTTCTAACCCCCCGATTAACTACGTGGGCTAGTCATGGAAAGAATATAACACAACCCAACATTTTATATCTTAATATCACCAGCCTACTGTTGACCCTTTACCTTCTTCATCCAACCTGTCCTCCTCCCTTTCTTCTTCTTCACTTGGTAAAATCCTTGATCCTATTAACCAGGTGACTAAGAAGAAGAAGAAAGGGAATAAAAAAAAGAAGCAAGATAAGAAAGTAGTCAACCAACCAACCATGGTCATAAGTATTGGTATTGTTGAGGGAACTCCTACAATGCATTATAAGCAAAAATACCCTTACAAGCTTTGTAAGGGTGACCACTTCCTTATCAATTGTCCTGGTGATGAGTCTCATCATTGAGTAATTATATGGACCTTAATTGGCCTTAATTCACCTCCTAGCTTAGTCAAGCCAACTATTCTCACAACCTATTACATACTTTTGATTATATTTTGCTTATGAGATGAGTTAGTGTTGGTTATTTTTCTTTGTGGTCTAATGTGCATGTATTGTAGGAATAAAGGATAAAAGCAAGGGAAATGCAGGGATGAAAGGTAAAAGCAAGGAAATATGGTAAAAGATCTTGGTAAAAACTCAAATGGGACAAGGGTGAGGAATTACAGGAGGTAAATCCTCCTCATTTACTACCATCCATTCGAATATCCCTCCATCAATTGAAAGTACAAACAACCAAATCTGAAGTACTAAAAGATAGCCAAGCAAGTGGAAGTACAAGCAGCCTCCCTACTAGAAGGCAATCGAGCTAGTGAAAGTGACAAGACAAGTTACCATTAAGTTGGGAGCTATACCTCCCTTGTTTTGAGGGAATTCATTGAAACTTCAGATATATAAATAAAGAGGCTTAGGACCTCAATTTTTTTAGGCATTCAGTTAGATACCAGTCAGCTAGAGAGTCATTCAGTCAATTAGCAAGGATTCAAACTTCTACTTTGTAACATTTTTGATGTAATACAATTTTTGATAATAAAGATGAGTTTTGATTTGAGCCAGCACTAAGTTAACTCAAAGGGTTGAAGCTCTTAGGTTAGGGCCCAACCCTAGCAGCCAAAGCTCCTCTTTCTTGTATTGTATTCTAGCATAACTTCCTACTTTCTGTTCATTTTCTTAATCAAATGCATTCTCATTACAATAGTAGCATAGATGCATGGTTTGATTGTTCATTTGGTTAAATAGATGCATTTTAATTACTGTGGTTCAACACATATTTCTAGTTTCCTGCTCATTGACTTAAGTAGTTTCCTGTTTCCTATTCATTTGCTTGAATAGTTGCAGTCCATTATAGCAGGGTAGAACAAAATAGTTGTGTTTAAATTTGTTCCATTCATGCTTTCATCTAAGAATTAGGCTGGCAAAGAAAAGATCCAAAAGGCTGTTCATAGGTGTCTTGGCCTCACCTTCTCCCTCTAGGACTATGGTGTGAGGAATAAACCCTGCAGCAACCACAAAAACACAGGGTTTTGATTTTCATGGAGTTTTGTTGTTTAATACAGTCACTAAAGTCATTTCATCATGCTATGCCCCTTTAATGTTCATCAGCTTGTTTTCCCTCCTTCTGTCTCTCAAGCCTCACTCACATTCCCATGTCGTTCTCTTTAAGCCTGAAACGCTTGCATAGGAGCTGATAATTTATGTTTAAACAGTTTTACTGGTAAAACGCCTTTCATAAGCCAAATCATCTAATCACCTCTCAAATCAACTCTTTGCGTTTAACTTTTTTCCCTTTAAATCCCCACCATCGATCTACCTTGTCATATCCGACGAGTGTCGTGCACCTGCTCACCAATCTGCTTAGTCACATCTCCACAGTAGATCTACTTTGCTAGATCTGACGGCCTTCAAGCCATATCATGTGGATTTCTATCCGAACATTATCGCCTGAGAGCATGCGAGATGGGTAGTTTCCCTGTGCTATGTGTCGGCCAGGGAGGCTAGTTGCGTGAACTTTCAAAATACAGCTTATGATTTTGAGGGTGCGTGAGATACATCTTACTGCCCTCCAAACCCGCTCATCATTTCTACACATTTCTTTTCGCACTCCAATATCCACCTTCTATTTGCCCTGCCAGATCTAACAGCTATCGCATCACCTAATCGCTTTATCGCCTTGAACTCTCCACTGTCGATTTGTCTCTTGATCCAATGGCTATCGCTTCACCCGATTGCCAACTAGCTTGGCTAATATCTGTTGTTCATCTGTCAGTCGCCTCCATTATATAATCCTAGCCATTCATCCTATTAGTCCACCATGTCCGCTCATTTGCCTACATACCATCCTACTATCTGATCTCAACCATTCAGTTACCCTTCACCTGCCTGATCCAATGGTCTTCATGCATTGTTGCCCATTACATCTTATTTTCACCATTTTGACCTCTAACTGCCTCTTCCACTTCAACCTAGACTTAGCCTAGGTTCCTTTGCCCACACCTTAGGATAGTTTTATGTCCCTTTTACTTCTGCAACTTAGATAGTTAGCATTATATTAGTTTTGTTTAGCGATTATTCTTAGTCTAGTTGTTTTCATGATTAATTAGGTTATGGTGATTTAGGTTTCCATGTTGTTTTCTTCATTTCTATAGTAGATTAGCTCTCCCCTAGACTAGGTTTACTCTCCTTCCATCTAAATCAAGCTTATTCTAACCCTATAGAAGTCTGGCTTGGAACCCCTAGGGTCTCTTGCCAGATGAGCAGTAACAACAGGCAGTACCTTCACTCCTACTTGTGTATATAGCACATCCACCTCCAAGTTTGTACGAACCCTAGGTTGATAAGTAAAGCTGGTAGCCCTGGCAGTTGTGGCATTCTTGCTACAATACCTAGGCTAATCACATTTTGGCACTGTTGTCGGGGAGGTGTCAGAGTAGTAGTGCTTACTTCTCTTTTCTTCTATTTTCTAGTTTCCAACTTCCTTCCATTAGTTTATTTCTGCAAAATTAACCTAGTTTCTTTCTTTCATTTTGTCATTTATCTGCTTTCGTTTCCATTCTGCAAGTTAATCTAGTTTCCTTTCCTACAAATAGAATTTCAATTTAGTAAGTAGTTCTCTTTTTGTCAGTGATTTTTCATTCAACAGTCTCAATTTAGCAAGTAGTTTCATTTTGTTAGTGGTTTTCATTCAATTCAGCAATTTCATTCTACAAGGAGTTTCCATTATGTTAGTGGGTTTTCACTTAATTAGCAACTTCATTTCTACAATTACTTACCAGCGTTCAAGCAAAATCTCACAGAAACCCAAAAAAAATTCCTTTCATGCCTCGTAGGATTAGGGATACTTCAAGAAAATTCTCGTCAAACACCCCCACCTCATCCAATAGTCAACCTCCTTTCTTCTTCACTGACGGTGAATTGGAAGCCCCTTTGGTTGAGCAAACTGACATATTTGAAGAACCCATAGGGGAAGAAGAAGAGGAAGAACCCATTCCTACTAAACCAATGGCTGAACACTTAAATGATAGAGGAGATAGAGGGAGAATTGTGAGTGCATTCCCCATTAGGGAAACCAATGGGGACACTAGAATGAAGAATATAAGCCCCTCTACTCTACCTCATTTCCATGGCTTGACCACAGAGGACCCTGACACTTTTCTATTTGAGTTTTTTGTTGTCTACCGAACTTATGACTACACAGATGGTGAGCAGAATTTGAAATTGTTTCTATATACCCTCAAGGAGGCAGCATTGCGCTGGTTCATGGGTTTACCTGGAAATAACATCACATTTTTCACTCACATGTAGCAAGCCTTTAACAACAAATATAGGGACTATTGTAGGTCAAAGGAAACTAAAGATGAAATTTTCAGGATGATCATAGGCCATGATGAATCCCTAGAATACTACGAAGAAATATTCCAGCTCAGTTACAAAAGAGTCAGGTGCACACTTGACCCTGAGTCACTGAAGCTATTCCTACTTAGGAGTAAGGGAGGATATCCTAGACACCTTAAATATGTTATCAGGAGGATATATCTACCAACTACCCTATGAGGACATCAAGACTGTCTTTAGAAACCATTCTAGCGCAGCTAGAAACAAGGGTAGAAGTAGGCAACCTATGGCCAATACATCGTCCTCCAACTCATCCGTCAAGGGTGAAATTGGAAATATGTTGGAGGACTTCAAAAGTGAGATGCTACAAACCCTTTCCTTACAACTGGATGCCATGAATATCAGAAGAAAGCAAGAGGAATCAAAGAGAGCCTTGGCCATATTTTGTCCTAGGCGCACCAGAAGGCATCCTAGGAATGAATGCCCATTAAACTGTATTGAGATTTGCTCAGTCTGTGAAGAAAACCACTCCACAGACAAGTTCCCTTCCTTGCCTAGAATCAAAGTTGTATATCAAGGAGCTGAAGGGGTCACTGAGCAGCTTTGCTACATTAACCAAAGGATACCTCCTGGGCCTAGACCATACCAACGGGGTATGGAAGGATCATCCCATGCATATTACAGACCCAACCAAAACACAACTACACCTTCTTAGGGATCCCTGCCAATCCTTCCTATTCTACACCCCCTCCTTGGTCCTATGCATCTCAATATCATTCCCAGTCACTCAACCAGTCATTTCAACCTTACAATCAACCACAACATCAGTGGAATACCCCACCCCAGGGGTGGAGGCCCCAATTCAACAATGTTCTAGCTCTATTGCCTCCATCACCTACCCAACCGCAACTCTTGCACTCTACTCCACCTAGGAAACCCCAGATGCCCACCCATCCAAATCCAACCCAAACAATAGGTAGGCCCAACAAACATACGGTAGACAGACATCATACCCAACTTATGTTGTTGAAATTCAAGATATCTAGGAGAATTCTCCTAGATAACCAATCTCCCTCCCCACAAAAGGAGGTCGAGGAAAAAAGAGTGGAAAGCAACCTTAAAGAAAATCCACCCTTTCTTGAAAGATTAGCCAAACCACACTAGCCTACCCCAGAAGAAATTGAACTTTTGGGAGAATTGGAAAACATATGTGTAAAGATTCCCCTTCTCCTGGCAATCAAAGATGTGCCTATTTACAATAAATTGATTAAGGAGAAGCGATTTAAGCATCCAAGAAGAAGAAAAAGGGATGCCCCTACCATTAATGTCATTGGGTAGTTATCTAACTTAATGTTGCGGCAGAAAATATGTCCAAAATACTTAGACCCTAGAAGCCCTGTAATTGATGTCCACATCAATGGCACCATTGCCCCACACACTCTGATTGATCTTGGGGCTACCATTAATGTGATGACAAAGGATACCATGCTCAAGCTTAACCTCCAAAGGTCATTGAGGAAGACCACAACAATACTGCAACTTGCAAACCATTCCACAATCACCCCTGTGTGGAGTATGTGATGGTCTCCATTGATTCCTGGGAGTACCTAGCAGATTTCCTAGTTCTCCAACCCAAGGTTAAGCTTACCATTTATCCTCTCATCCTTGGGAGACCACAATTGGCCACAACTGAAGCCTACATTAACTGCAGAACTGGGGATATGACCATCAAGAATGGGCATATGTACAAACAACTAGTCTTATACACTCCCGCTTAACCCTCCCTAGAACATGACTTACCTTTATGGTTGGAGGAGGAGGAAGAAGATGAGCTTTATTCTACCGAACTGCATACTTTGGAAGCCATCATAGGAGGAGGACAACAAGATGAGGATGATTTAATTGAACACCTGCTCCAAAGTCCAAGTCCTAGTTCATTACCCCTAAAAGAAAAAGTAAAAGAAACATTGAATAGTCATCAAATTGACTTATGCTTGGATGATTCCAACCCACTCTGAGTCAAAACCATAGAATTTGGGCCAGAGAAAACCTTGAATATTAATCCATCTCTCTCTAATTCAGAGGAAGAATAACTATGCAGATTGTTGAGGGAGAAAATAGAAGCCTTTGCTTGGAACTACAAGGAAATGAAGGGAGTACACCCCTCAATGTGCACTCACCGCATATACATCAAGGAAGGTTGCAAGCTAGTCAGGCAACCACAAAGGAGAATGAATCCAACCCTCAAAGACACAGTCAAAGAAGAACTACAGAAACTATTAGATGCTGGGTTCATTTACCCTATCTCTAACAGTGAGTGGGTCTCTCCTTTGATGTTAGTGCCCAAGAAAAATGGGAAGTGGAGGATTTGTTTCGATTATAGGGAATTGAACAAGGCCACAAAGAAGGATCAATTTCCCCTACCCTTAATTGACCAAGTGCTAGATGGCATGGCAGGGAAGAAGTTATTTTCTTTCCTAGATGGATTCAATGGGTACAACCAAATCCAAATATGCCCAAAAGACCAGGATAAGACCACTTTAACCTATCCATGGGGTACTTTTGCCTATAGAGTCCTTCCTTTTAGTCTGTGCAATGCTCCTGCTACTTTCCAGAGTGCAGTCCTAAGTATTTTCGTTGAATTAGTTCATGACGCTCTGGAGATCTACATGGATGATTTTACACCTTATGGTTGTGATTTCCATGAGGCCCAGACTAACTTAGGAAAATTATTACGCAAATGCATTGAGATGAACCTATCCCTCAGTCCACAAAAATGTGAATTCTTAATGACTAAAGGGACTATGCTAGGTCACTCAATATCTCAGCAAGAACTGGAAGTGGACCCAAAAAAAGTAGCAACCATTCAAAGGGTCCCTCCTCCACAAAAGCAAAGATATGTTAGGAGTTTCTAGGGCTAGCTGTATATTATAGAAGATTCATAAAAGACTTCAGCAAGCTATCCTCTCCTTTGTTTGGATTATTGGCCAAAGATTCTGAATTTATATGGTCAAAGAGTTTTCAAGAGGCCTTGGACATTTTAAAGGATAAGGTAACCACTGCACCGATCCTTAGAGGCCCAAACTAGGCCCTCCCTTTTCAAATTCATGTTGATGCCTCACATAGAGCCATAGGAGTAGTTTTAAAATAGGTAGAAGAGAAATTTCCTTATGCTATCTATTTTATCAGTAAAAACCTATCAAAGGCCAAACTAAACTATACTGTGACAAAAAAAGAACTCTTGGTTGTTGTGCATTCATTGAATAAGTTTAGGCATTACATTACAAGCTATTAGACATTTGTGCATATTGATTATGATGCAATTAAATATTTAATGAACAAACCAGATGTAAATGCTAGAATCATCATATGGTTACTTTTATTGCAGCAGTTTGATTTAACTATTGATGATAAGCCCGATAAAGAAAATGATGTTGCTAACTTTCTGTCTAGAATGAATCTTCCTACAAGTGAAGAAGGAATGGTGGATGATCAGTTCCTAGATGAGAATTTGTTTGCTATTTCAGTGCTCTCTCCATGGTTTGTTGATATAGCAAACTATCTAGTGTCAGCACAGTTCCCACCAAACCTGCCCTCCAGAGAAAAAATGAAGATAATCAGGAAAAGTGCCCCCTTCACTTGGGTTTGGGAAAATCTATTCAAACTTGGCTCAGATAAAATCTTGAGAAGACGTTTGAGGGAAGAAGTCTTTGACATCCTTCTAACCTGTCATGATAGGCCTTGTGGAGGTCACTTTGCAGCAAAAAGGACAACATTCAAGGTGTTGCAAGTAGGTTATTATTGGTCTACTATTCATCAAGATGTGAAGAAGTATGTTAGTTAGTGTGATCAGTGCTAGAGGATGGGAAAGCCTACTCCAAGGGATGAAATGCCCCTATAGCCTCAAGTGACTATCAAGCCATTTGACAAGTGGGGCATTGACTTCATTGGACCTATCAACCCTCCTTCAAAAGAAAAACAACACATCATTGTGTGCACTGATTATTAGACTAAGTGGGTAGAAACCAAAGCAATCAAGGCAAAAACGGAAGAAAAGGTGGTTGAGTTCCTAAGGGAGAACATATTCTACAAATTTGGGTACCCTAGAGAACTAGTCACAAACCAAGGCAGCTAGTTAACTTCCAGCATGATCGAAGAACTGCTCAAGCATCACAAAATAAAACATAGGACCTCCACTCCTTATCACCCACAAGCTAATGGGAAAGTGGAGGTGATGAACAAAGCACTGTAGAACATCCTGACCAAGGTAGTGAATAGCAGCAGAAAGTATTGGGATGAGAGACTAGTTGAGGCCACTTGGGTCTATAATACAACATGGAATACCACCACTGGATTCACACCGTATGAGTTTGTCTATGGGAAAAAGGCTTTGTTGTCCATTGAATTTGAATATAAAACATTGAGGATGGTAGCCCAACTAGTTATAGATTTCAGTCATGCACAAAAAGAAAGGTTGTTCCATTTGAATGGCCTAGATGAATTCAGAATGCAAGCCCTCCTTCATACAGAGATAGTTCAACTTCAGAGGAAGATCTAGCATGACAAGCACATTAAGGAAAATCTATTTCAAGAAGGAGACCGGGCCTTATTATATGACTCAAGGCACAAGGACTTCAAGGGAAAGCTAAGAACAAGATGTCTAGGACCATATGTGGTGGAAATATGCCATGACAATGGTTTAGTGCAAATCAAGACTATAGATGAAGAATCCATTCCATTGCTAGTTAATGGAAATAGAATGAAATTATACAAGAGGAATTCATCTAAAAAAGAGTTCATTGACAACACCAATAAGACGGTGATGATGGTGGAGCAAGTTTCAGCTCCTCCCTCATCAAGTCACTAAAAAAGAAAGAAAAAACATAATAAGGATTCAGGTGAAAACCTCCATGAGGCACCTGAGTCCCATATTTGGTTGAAAACCTCCATGAGACGACCCAAGGATGAGAAAAAGGAACGAAAAATAATATCCCTAAGTGAAAACCTTTCTTGAGGTGCCCAAGGAAGATACCTAGGGTGAAAACCTCTCTAAGGCAGCCTAGGTGTTTTAAAAAATATATATAATAATAATAAAAAAACAAAATTTTTGTTTGTAGGAGGATGAGAAAGAACATCAAGGAGCAAATAGAAGATCCAAAAGGGGCCCTGTCTCACACATGTTCATCTCCCCCACTCCTTACCATGCATCCCTCCATAAATTCCATTGTTTTTTTCACTTCACTACTTCAATTCAGGAAAAGGTTATGTTTTCCACAACATCACCTCATCCATTACCATCATCCCTGCCTTCACACACTCCAACTCCCTTTGTACCGAAGACAACATAGAGGTAGAAATATGACCATACACTAGCAACAACAGCATCAGATCTGTAGTCAGGAAACCATCAGTAGAAAATAGAAGAGGAATAAGAATTACCATCAACATCACCTCCTATCTTTGACACTTGCAGTGTGGTATTAAGGCCACAGGTAAGTATCCTACTCACTCACTCATCTGCATCATTTGATCAAAAGTTGTAAAGGTTAAGAGGTAGTTGGTTTGTGAGTAAAAGGGTGGCCAGTTTCCTCTAAAACAAGGCTATTCCCTCCAAAGCCTCAGGATCCTTATAACATGGACTGTCTTCAATGACTTACCAGCAAAGGATGACATCAAAAACTTCATCTATGGTGTTAGTGCTTCTGTCAGTAAGGAGGAGACAAAACAAGAAACAACAGATACAGAGCTAGATGGGGATGACATGGATAAAGAAGACACTAATACAAAGGAACATGATGTTGAAACAGAAGAGGAAGAAGGCATTGAACCAAAGAAGAATAAGAAACATGAAACAAAAGAGCTAAGCAGCCTCAGGGGCAGAGATGCAGCTAGCCCTAATCAACATATAATTGCAAGTAATCCTCAGCTAACACTTAGATATATTGTTTTCGAAGGGCAAGAAAGTACACATTATGAGGATCTATTTAGGTTGCTAAAGAACTGAATATACATGCCTACTAAAATGGATAAAACACTGCCACATATCCTGAAGATCAAAGAATATCAGTAGGGAGGAGCAAGGAAAGAAGGATGTTATAAACAAGAAGAAAAGATCACAGCAAAAGAATGAGATGTCAAAGAGGCTACCAAAGCCACTAAGTTGCTCATAGGATGAGCAACACTTTCAGTAGGTGGGTGATGAAGAGTCTTATCATTGAGTAATTATATGGGCCTTAATTGGCCTTAATTCACCTCCTAGCTTAGTCAAACCAACTATTCTCAGAATCCTATTGCATACTTTTGATTATATTTTTCTTATGGGATGAGTTAGAGTTGGATATTTTTCTTTGTGGTCTAATGTGTACGTGATGTATGAATAAAGGATAAAATCAAGGGAAATGCAGGGATGAAAGGTAAAAGCAAGGAAATATGGTAAAAGACCTTAGTAAAAACTCAAATGGGACAAGGGAGAGGAATTAAAGGAGGTAAATCCTCCTCATTTACTGCCCATCCATTCGAATACCCCTCCATCATCTGAAAGTACAAATAGCCAAATCTAAAGTATTAAAAGATAGCCAAGAAAGTGGAAGTACAAGCAGCCTCCCTACTAGAAGGCAACCGAGCTAGTGAAAGTGAAAGGACAAGTTATCATTATGTTGGGAGTTGTACCTCCCTAATTTTGAGGGAAGTCGGTGAGACTTCAGATGTATAAATAAAGAGGCTTAGGACCTCAATTTTTTTAGGCATTCAGTTAGTTATCAGTGAGCTAGATAGTTAGTCAGTCAATTAGCAAGGATTCAAACTTCTACTTTGTAACAGTTTTGATGTAATATAGTTTTTGATAATAAAGATGAATTTTGATTTGAGCCAACACTAAGTTAACTTAGAGGGATGAAACTCTTGGGTTAGGGCCCAACCCTAGCAGCCAAATCTCCTCTTTCTTGTATTATATTCTAGCATAGTTTCTTACTTTCTGTTCATTTGCTTAATCAAATGCATTCTCATTACAACAGTAATTTAGGGTCCAACCCGCTCGTCATTTCCGCACATTTCTTTTCGCACTCCAATCTCCATCGTTAATCTACCCTGCTAGATCTGACAGTTGTCACATCACCCGATCACTTTATCACCTTGAACTCTCCACCATTGATCTGTCTCTTGATCCAATGGTTGTCACTTCACCCGATCGCCAACTAGCTTAGACGATCTCTGTTGTTCATCTACCGATTGCCTCTGTGAAATAATCCCAGTCGTCCATCCTATTAGTCCACAATGTCTGCCCATTTGCCTATGCACCCTCCTACTGTCCGATCTCAACCATTCAATTACCCTTCACCCGCTTGATCCAACGGTCCTCATGCGTTGTTGCCCATTACGTCTTCTTTTCACAATTTTGACTTGTGACTGCCTCTCCCACTTCAACCTAGACTGAACCTAGTTGCCTTTGCCTGCACCTTAGGATAGTTTTATGCCCCTTTCACTTTTGCAACTTAGATAGTTAGCATTAGATTAGTGTTATTTAGAAACTCTTCTTTTTCTAGCTATTTTCAAGATTAATTAGGTTATGGTGATTTAGCTTTGCATGTTGTTTTCTTCATTTCTACAGTAGATTAGCTCTCCCCTAGACTAGGTTTGCTCTCCTTCCATCAAAATCAAGCTTCTTTTGACCCTATAGAAGTTTGGCTTGGAACCCCTAGGGTCTCTTTCCAAATGAGCAGTGACAACAAGCAACACCTTCACTACTACTTGTGTATATAGCACAGTCACCTCCAAGTTTGTACAAACCCCAGGTTGATAAGTAAAGCTGGTAGCCTTAGGAGTTGCAGCATTCTTGCTACAATACCTAGGCTCATCACCTAGTATTACTAAGGTTTTTGAAGTATGGCAAAATAATTCTCATCAACTTACTATTGATCCATTAACCAGTTATTCTTAGATTCTAGGGAAAAAGATTAAGATCAGGTTTCCTTGTAGGTTATACAAAGGGACTCATCATAGTCATGTTTGTTGGAAATAATACTGAGAGGGGGGGTGAATCAGTATTATCTACTTCTTTTTATAAATCTTCCTTATTTTTTCTTTGAATTAGTTTTTCATGTTAGTACCATAAAATAATGAGCATGAACAAAGAAAACAGATAGTCACACCAAAGAACACAAGATGTAAGGTGGAAACCCAATGTGGATGAAAACCACCTGCTGCAATATGTCTCTATCTTCTTTCAAATTAGAAACTCCTTTTACAATGGTTTTGTACTGGTGCAGTCCTTTACCAGTACGCAAGTTGCAACCTGCAGAGAGCTACAACTCTCTCTCATTTTCCAGTTTCTCCTGGAAGGGAGCTACAACCCCCTACTACTTTTCTTACAAGGACCACTTTTCATAAATTTTCAA
>APFE030502875.1:15546-69362 GCA_000404065.3 Pinus taeda | reverse complement strand
GATGCAAAAATTCTTGATGTTTGATTGATGTTATTTGTGGATCCAGTCTAAAAATTTATGAAACGTGGTCCCTGGAAGGAAGAGAAGGTTGTAGTCTTCTGCAGGTAGCAGCCTACATACTAGTATCTCAAATAGTACAAGGACAAAGGGGGTTGTAGCTCCCTTCCAGGAGAAGCTGGAAAATGAGAGAGGGTTGTAGCTCTATGTTGGTAGCAGCCTGCCTACTGGTAAAGGATTGCACCAATACAGAATCATTGTAAAAATAAGTTTCTAATTGGAAATATAGAGACATAATGCAGCAGGTGGTTTTCACCCACATTGGGTTTCCACCTTATATCTTGTGTTCTTGCGTGTGATTGTCTTCTGCTCTATTTTTTTGTTCCTATTTACTGTTTATATGATCCTGATGCACAGATTAGTGTTCAACATCTATAGAATATTTTAAATTATAAGTTTGTATGGTATACGCAGGTTTCCTTATCTGCAGTTGCATATATACGTGGTTTTCTCTAATTGAAGTAGCGTATATGTTCTAGGTTTGAAAAAGAAAATAATTGACCATATAATACTGATTCACCCCCCCTCTCAGTATTATTTCCAACAGGGTGACCCAAACCAACCCAACAACCAGGTCTAGAGACATCCAGAAGGCCGACTATTGGAACAAATTTGCTCAATCTGGATTGTCGCTAGCCGTGAACTAAGTCTTCGCGATGACATCACTAGGAGGCAATGCATTTAGACCAATCATTGCGATAAATAACTGATAGACTCATGCCGGACCTTGAAATTCGACCGTCGCGGGAAACAGATGTACACCTGTGACGAGGTCGTGATGAGACCATTTATGATAGGGGACCATCGCGTATATTAAGGGTTTACATGTTACGAGGTAGAAACTTGGGGAATGAAGGTCAATTAGCAGCATCAAAGAGAATTTGCTTAATCTTCTTACATTCGTGGGAAGATATGAACATGCTTATTTGACACATGACACAGTAAAGGGATTGAAGCAGGAAAGTGAGAAATTATTGTGTAACAACAGAGCACATAAAGTGAGTCGCCAACTTGTAAGGCAGGAAAGTGTTCCCTCTATGAATAGAGGTAACCCCTCTAGCCCTCAAGTGGGTCTAGTCACAACAAAGACAAAACAACAATTGATTCCCTTAAATAGTCATCGTCAGAAGCCTACCTCAAACCGGTGGTTGATGAAGTTTCGTTGTGTTGCTCCAACTTCCGTTTCCTTCTCCTTAATGAGCAATCAACCTGAAACACCACAAGAAAACAACAGAGCACGTAACCGAGAACAACAATGATATATTTACTCATAAAGTCAAGAAATCATGAGCTATTGAGTAAATTACATACAAGACATAGGAAATCATCATTGATTGTATTAATAATGAATCAAGAGCAAATCTTACAACCAAGTCTTGACGTCGCAAGCCTTCTTGGAGGGTTGAGCCAGTATGTTTCTTCAAGCATTCACTCTCAAGGATGGGTCTCCCAGCATATAATATATCTCTCTCTCACTCACAAGCTTTTATACAAAGTTAAGGGCACTCCACAACCTCTTACAAACTATTAGTAATCCCACACTTGCCACACTCACACCAAAGCTATCTACCAAACTCAAAGGCACTATCAGCACTGTTCAACCAAAAGAACTTGTAGATCATAGCAATGGTGAGTGATTTTATAGGAGGAGTCTCCATGAAATGAGGGAGAGGGAGCTTATCCTCAAAGAAGGTAGCATAAAATACGGAACTACCATCCTAGAGGGGGAAGGGCGACCCAAACTGACCCAACAACCAGGTCTAGAGACATCTAGAAGGCCGGCTGTTGGAACAAATTCGCTCAATCTAGATCATCGCTAGTCATGAACTAAGTCTTCACGATGACATCGCTAGGAGGCAATGCATGTAGACCAATCGTTGCAATAAATAACTGATAGACTCGTGATGGACCTTGAAATTCAACCGTCGCAGGAAAAATATGTACACCTACGATGGGGTCGCGATTAGACCATTTATGACAGGGGACCGTCACATATATTAAGGGTTTACTCGCGACAAGGTAGAAACTTAGGGAATGAGTGTCAATTAGTAACATCAGAGAGCATTTGCTTAATCTTCTTACATTGGTGGGAAGCTATGAACATGTTTATTTGACACATGACATAGTAGAGGGTCTGAAGTAGGAAAGTGACAAATTACTGTGTAACAACAGAGCATGTAAAGTGAGTCACCCAGTATGAGTCGCCAACTTGTGAGGCAGGAAAGTGTTCCTTCTGCGGACATAGGCAACCCCTCTAGCCCTAGAGTGGGTTTAGTCACAGCAAAGACAAAACAACAATTGATTCCCTTAAATAGTCATTGTCGGGGGCCTACCTCAAATCGGTGGTTGATGAAGTTCCGTTGCGCTACTCCAACTTCCATTTCCTTCTCCTTAATGAGCAATCTACCTGAAACACCACAAGAAAATAACAAAGCACATAACCGAGAACAACAATGATCTATTTACTCATAAAGTCAAGAAATCATGAGCTATCAAGTAAATTACATACAAGACATATGGAATCATCATTGATTGTATTAATAATGAATCAAGAGCAACGCTTACAACCAGTCTTGACATCGCAAGCCTTCTCGGAGGATCCAACAAGTATGTTTCTTCAAGCAATCACTCTCGAGGATGGGTCTCCGAACATATAATATCTCTCTCTCTCTCACCCACAAGCTTTTATACAAAGTTAAGGGCACTCCACAACCTCTTACAAGCTATTAGCAATCCCACACTTGCACACTCACACCAAAGCTATCGACCAAACTCAAAAGCACTAACAACACTGTCCAACCAAAAGAACTAGCAGATCATAGCAATGGTGAGTGATTTTATAGGAGAAGGAGTCTCCATGAAATGAGGGAGAGGGAGCTTATCCTCAAATAAGGTAGCATAAAAGACGGAACTACCATCACAGAGGGGGAAGGGTGATCCAAACCGACCCAAAAACTAGGTCTAGAGACATCCAGAAAGCTGACTGTTGGAACAAATTTGCTCAATCTGGATCATTGCTAGCCGTGAACTAAGTCTTCGCAGCGACATCTCTAGGAGGCAATGCATGCAGACTAATCGTCGTGATAAATAACTGATAGACTAGCACCGGGCCTTGAAATTTTACCATCGCGGGAAATAGATGTACACCTACGACGGGGTCGTGATGAGACCATTTATGATAAGGGACTGTTGCATATATTAAGGGTTTACTCGCGACAAGGTAGAAACTTATAAAATGAGGGTCAATTAGCAGCCTCAGAGAGCTTTTGCTTAATCTTCTTACATTGGTGGGAAGATATGAACATGTTTATTTGACACATGACATAGTAGAGGGACTAAGGTGGGAAAGTGACAAATTACTATGTAACAGATGCCCCCTAAAGCATGAAGCTCGAGAGAGTAGGAGGGGTGAAATTCTTTATGAAACTGTCTGAACTGGAAAACCACCTTAAAAATCCTGCAGGCGCAAGTACAACTGATATCTATGATAGTGAAATACATATAGTTTAGGCATGGGTGCAGCCATCCAAAAGACATATGAAACTTGGTTTATGGTATGGACACAGCCACTCAGTTGATAAGACCATGATAATGATAAAGGTATGGTCGCAACCATCCATGAAGACTCAGGTATGGTCGCAGCCATCCATCAAAGAGTCATGTATGTAATCACGAACCAATCCACGCAGCCTCAACATATGTAATCTTAGTTCGGGGTCTTAAAAACCGACCGATCATAGTACAAATTCTAGCATGCTAACAGATGTGCTAAGGTCGAACATGATAGAAAGTCGCTTGATTACCAGTCAATGATGAAAACAAGCACGAGAGAAACCACCAATAATGCCAATAACTCTCAAGGTACTGTCTAGTACAATCCAATACGTGTGAAAAATGAGTTGAAGTTGAACACTCGTGGAATCACCCAATCGAAGACCAATGTGAAAGTCTATTGTTAGGCACTTAGAACTTGCCATTGAGGCATGCAATCTCCAAGGTACCGAAAGGGATCCCTAGACCAATCTCCTGGATAATGAGCTGAAGTCGACAGGAGATGATCCGTCGCAGGAGGGCCGTAATGTTTCCCCCATCAACGACACGAGATAAGGAACAAGTGGTAGATGGTGAAACAGAGTATTAGAGGAAGAGGTAAGGGTATGAACTACAGAAGGATTATACTCTTGAACATATCGACGACATGACTCCGGAAGGTGGCAGCATTTTGGCACCAAGGGATCAGAGGCTTGATGGAGGCAAGATGGATCAGATGGAATGAGGAAAAATGGCAACCCATAACCCCGGAAGGCCAAATGACGATGTGTAGATATCCCAACCTAACAAGAAGCAGAAGTGTCAATGTTCAAGAGTGACTAGCTGCCGCAAGTAACCAATGATGACATCCAAATTTTCCCCCACCATTGCTAGCGAGTACCCCAATTATTTTTGAAAACAAGCTTGAAGGGGATAGCATATGCTTGTAATATAAGTTCGACCTTTGGACGAATCCAACCTAGTGAAAGTTTAACGAGCGCTAGGGAGGAGAAGCTCGAGTCTCGTCATGGTGACAAGTCTAATGTTGTCAGGGTTTAACAAGTCCGACATAGGGAAAACTTGGAGTCTTTTTCATGTTTAGAGAGTTTGAAAAAGACATAGAAAAGAAAACTCTAGGGGGGTCCTTTTTCGTAAATTTGTGTCCCTCGAGCTCGAAAAAGGATAAAATAATACTCGAGAGAACCGCTTGACCATTATGATCAAGGAGTACTTTTCGTAATTAGTGGCCTCGATTCGAAAAAGTAGAAAAGTGATCGAAGACACGTCGTTTCGTAACCAGTATCGAACTTGAAACAACAAAAGCCCGACGATCTTTCATGTTTATACGGTCAGAAAATAGCTCAAAGTGGACTGCCTTGTATTTCATTTAACGAGTCAAAAGGGAAGACTCGGCAATATTTTCATCTTTTGAGTCGGAAAAGAGCTTAAAGAGGACATTTTTTTGAAAAATACAGGCCAAGTGTATTCGGATCATGACATGTGCCTGCCACCCCTGTTCCTGCACAAAAACACCACATCATAAGATCCATTCGACATAAATACAATATATATGTGGAAATTAGGTTAAAAAAACTCAAAACCCTAATCAAAACTTCAAAATAAAAGGGAAAAAACCCTAAATTTTATAGTGCAAAATTTTAAATTTTTGGAAAAACATTATAAAAAGGGGGTATGGTAATTTCATTTTCACATTTACCTTATGAGTTTTTACCTTCGGTGTTTTGGTGTGCAAACCTCAACAAAGTACCGAGCTCGATTTCGGCATCAACGATCAATGATCCTGCTCGAGACTCCTACCAAGTAAGTAATCTTCCCTTTTCGTTGCATTTCAATGATTTTTTCATTCAATTTGAATGTTGGATAGGTGGTTTTGGGTGGATTTTAAATTTGAAATCTGCCTCTTGGTCATCATGGAAGATCCGCTCAGGTTAGCAACGACCAAGCGTGTTAACATGTACCACCATCGAGATCGTTGCAAGAGATAGATGTACTCTTGTGACGATCGTGGAAAAAATGAATGTCCGACCTCAAGCCATCACTGTTGTTTGGAAAAAAACTGCAATGCCACCGTAAAAGTCAAAAATTTTATAATTTATGCCTTCAAGCTTATGAAAAGGGCTCTAATCATTTTTTCCTTTGATGCAGGGAAAAATGGCATTCGTGTGGCAGGAAAGAACCCACGACATCAATGACGAAAAAGCATTTAACGGTCCCAGGTGCAAGAGAGCCCTACTTGAGTGTGGATTTCTGAAATTCTTCCTCACTCCACATCTTCTAGCACAACTTGACTTGCTAGAGCTGTTAATTCGCTCATGGAACCCAATGGATCGGAAGTTTGTCATCCGAGGAAAATATATTGAATTTGATGCTATGGAAATATATTTTTTGACTATATTGTCTCATCGCGGCAAGAGGCCAATCTTAAAGGGTCAAGGGTTGCCAACGAGACCCTAGATATGCTGATAACACGGGTGTGCCTAGGGGCAATCAGCCACTAGGGGGAAATTACAGATCTCGATAGTGGAAGATTTGACTCTTCGCTTGGTATTGTTCATGGTCACGAGAGTGGTGGGCTCTCAAGCCCAACATGAGGCAACAAAGGCTCACCTTTGGCTAGCTCGATTTCCTTAACCCGACCATGTAAAACTAGGCCGAAGCAGTGGTCGTTAACATGAAAAGGCAGCTCACTAAGTGCCAATGAGGGGAAACGAAACAGTTTGGATACAGATCCATTCTGATCTTGCTCATGCTAGAATAGGTGCCGTCCCTTTAGCTACAGGATATGGACCTATACGTGCCTGGGCCACGGGGGACGTGCATCACTCGTTGGGCACATGTTATGCCTCAAGGTGGTGGCGGTCGACTAGTATCATGGGGGATGGTTTTTCGAGAGTGGCTAGACCATCAGAAGGTCATAGTCAAGGATTGGCCATATGCAGGCACTGATTTCTGCGGAGACCCTGACATACTGCTTCTTGCTGGCGAGCAGTGGGATGAGGGAGGTAAAACACTTGATCAAACTCCACACTTATTTATGTGTTTTGTTTTTTTTGTTGTTTTTTGGATTTTATCATGCATATGTCTTAATGATGCCTCTTATGTTACTTGCAGATGTGGGACCGGAGAGGCCTGTAGGACTAGCTCCTGAGGCATGGAGGGACCTGTAGGGCAACAAAGAGTTGGCCCTGGTTCATCCTAGTGGTAATGCAGTGGAGGAGATAGCCTGCAACCTTGAGGGCTTAATTGATGGGATCCTAGACTACAGGGGGATCGAGGAGGTCCTAGTAGAGTACTAGAGACACACAGTTGGAGCGACACCTAGGGTACATAGCCTCTTAAGACGAGCTATGCGGGTAGCGGTCTGCTATAGAGAGCAGAACCCACCGCATTAGATACCAAGGTTTTACTTTCTACTGATTTTTTGAGAGACATGTGTCTCAGATGTATCAGACACATACTCTATTTTTGACATACACACTTATTTTTTGAGCGCCTCGGTGTGCCACACGATATATATATGCTATCTATCGTTTATTATTGTGTCAAAATGCTTCTACACAATGTTTGATTACATCTTGCGTAAATGTCTATCTAATACATGGTTTGCTAATGCATCAGTTAATGTGTTTAATATTCTCGGAATGTGTTGATATGTAATAAAATCAAAATTTATTTCCAATAATTTAACATGTAAATACAACCTTAAAATCCAATGATCTTTGATGGAATAATGCCCATTAAGTTGGTGGATGACAAGTTGAGAATCCAGATTCACAACCAATGCACAAATATCGAGGTTAACAGCGTCGGTCAGTAATTCAATGACATCACTATATTCAACGACATTGTTTGTGGTGCAACCTAGACAAACACCTTGAAGGTCTACTAACTCATCGTGAGGATCGTAGATCACCCATGCCACAGAGGAAATGTTCTGGGTATTACGGTAGGCACCATCAGTGAAACCAGCGTAAGGTGTACCAAACATCTGAACAAGAAGTAAAAATACACAATAAGCAGCAATTATGCCTACACACCAAGCCATACATGCAAACACACACTAAAAACACACATGCTGAAAACAAATGTATGTAAAAATCAAATGCATGAAATTCATGCATAATATTTCTCCAGATAAAGCCCATTTCGAGGCTTATCTAGAGGATTCCCTTCATAATCGATCAGCTCATAGGCCCCTTTTTGCAAAACACGTTTCACAATTTAAAGCCCATGCCACATAGGCTCGAATTTGCTTGCCCCTAGCTTATCATTTGCTTGATCATAGAGCAGGACTAGGTCTCCTTCAATGAAAGAATGAGGATTGACAACTTGGTCGAAGTGAGTTTTCACTCTCTTCTTCTGCGCTTCAATGACTAGAGAGGCTAGTTGACGGGTCTTGTCTAACCGCTCTAGGTAAACAAGACATTCTTCTACCGAAGTAGTGTTTTGGAGCAACTCGACGACTAATTTAAGAGAAGGGATGTCACATTCAATTGGAAGGGTAACCTCCAGACCGTAAACCAATTGGAACGGGGTGAACCCGGTGGCATCCTTCACTGAAGTTCGGTGGGCCCATAAGGTACAAAACAACATCAAATGCTAGTTTGACTTGTGCATGCCAACGGTGCATCAAAGCATCATGACCAAAACTTTGTTGATAGCTTCTACTTGGCCATTGGCCTGAGGATAATACGGCGTAAAACTATCATGCCGCAAGCTGAGCTGGGTTGTTAACTCAGTCATCATATGATTATGGAAATGAGAACCGTGATTAGTGACGATAGCTTGAGGGACTCTGAATTGTGAAATGACATGGTTGAATAAAAATTGTGCTGTTGTCTTACCGTCATTAGATAGTGTAGGCATCGCCTCGGCCCATTTCATGAAATAATCGACAGCAATGATGATATACCCATGCCCCTCAGCTGAGCGAGGGTTATAGGTCATATAATCAATGCCCCATTTTGCAAAAGGGCAGACTGTAATGATAGGGTGTAAATGAGCAGGAGGCGCACTCATCTTCCGTTGGTAGATTTGGCATGCATGACAGGAGTAGATGGCAAGAATGAAATCCTTAAAAATAGACAGCCAAAAATAACCAGCACAGAGGATCTTTTGAGTAGTAGCATATCCGGACATATGACCACAACAGGCACTAGAGTGGTAGTCATTCAAAACTCGTTCAGCTTCCTCGAGCGTCAGACAACGACAGAGAACAGAGTCAGTGCTAATACGGTACAGGGTGTCCCAGATAATGTGATAAGGTTGAGAATGATGGCAAATACGTCGCCGAGCATCCTTGGATAAATTAGGACAAAAGGAGGATGTCTAGAGGTAGACAATAATATCCCCATACCAAGGATCGAGGGTGCTAATCAAGAATAGAGACTCATTCAGAAAATGATCCTTTGATTGAGAGGGTGCTGTAGCAGATGGTAGGGAGCAGAGCAACTCAGTGAAAACAAGGGATTTCTTAGACTTGGCCATAGTGAAATCCAAGTCAAACTCTTGAAGGATGACAATCCGGTTTGAGTACTTGCCCCCCAATAACTGACGTGACAAGATTTACATCATTGGGTTGCAGTCAGAAATCACCGTTGTGGTGCACAATAATATATAGTGGTGGAAACGTTGGATGGCATGAATGTCTACAAATAAAAACTTCTCAACATAAGCATATTGAGTTTCCATGTCAAGTAGATTGCGACTGAGATAGTAGACGACATGCTCAGTACCATCATCATCGTCTTGGACTAGAACCATGCCAATGCTGCTATCAGCGGTGGCTAAATAAAGAGTATGGTCATGGTGATAATCAGGTGGATGTAACAACAGAGTAGAAATAAGGAGCTCCTTGAGCTTCTCGAATGACTCTTTTGCAACGGTATCCCAAAGATTAGGGGTATCCCGCTTCAATAACTGTGTATAGCCTCTGGCAACTCTAGCATATTTTGGAATAAAATGGTGTAAAAAAATTCGCTTTACCCTACAGACTCTGCAATTGCTACAAAGAAGCAAGGGGAGGGAGATTTAGAACGGCTTCAACCTTAAGGGGATCCAGACGGATGCCCTCTTTGGAAACGACAAACCCAAGAAGTCTACGAGATTCAACGTAGAAGACACATTTATGCGGATTGAAACGAATCTGATAGTGTTGACAATGAAGAAAAATTTTGCGAAGGTGGTTTGGATGGTCTTGGCTCTTTGCTGAATGAGTTGGAAGGTCATCTAGGTAAGGCTGCACAATGTGTCAAATATCATGGAATGCATAAGACATTGCACGCTGGAAGGTAGCACATGCATTTTTTAGACTGAAAGGGAGTTTTTTATAAGTGAAAGTACCCCACGGGAAGATAAAGGTGGTCTTGTGTTGATCCACAGGTGATATATTGATCTGATTATAACCAAAAGCGCTGTCCTTAAATGAATAAATCTCACTCCTAGCACACTCATGAATGAGATGGCTAATGAAAGGTGTGGGGTAGTTATCTTTGGGACAGGCACGATTAATGTCGCGATAATCAACACATACCCTAATAGTGCGCTGTCTCTTGGTCACGGGGACAATATTAGAAACCCATTCTGTGAGTGGGATAGGGTAAATAAATCCAACTTTAAGAAGCTTCTCGACTTCCACTTTAATAGCTGCAACCTTTTGTGGGTGCATGGGGCGTAGACGCTATTGGATAGGTTTAGCACTCGGCTACGTAGGTATTTCATGCACCACGATGCTAGGATCGATGTTGAGTGTCTATTCGTACGATTAAGTGAAAACATCATGAAATTCTTGAAAAGGATCAGTATAAAGTTGAATCTCCTCTGGAGTACAGGATACTCCAATGTGAATATGCTTGACAAACCCTAGTTTAATAGAGATCTCGATGGGTTGAGTTTGCGTAATGCTCCCCATGTTTCCTTCAGAGAAAACTTGATGGATTTGAATAAGTGTCTGAAGGGGTTGGGAGGGGACACAGGAAGAAAATTGATCAAGACAAGTAAGCATAGCCCCATGGGGAGGGAGAAACAAGGAATGATGGTGATGATCAAAATAAGGAGGTTCCTCAAAAGACAATCTTGATAATCGCTTCATCAAAAGGAAAGACTTCGTGTAAGGGATTTGACGAAGCGCTATCTCTGAGCCAAGGGGATTGGAGGTACGAATTGAGAGTGCTACTCGAAAGAGTAGGTTCAGGAAATGAAGTTGATGCAGAAACAATTTCGACATAGTTGAGCTCGACAGGACTTAATGGCATGACATCGCCCCGGGATTCTACCTGATCAGCGGGAGGAAAAACCCAAGGATGAGAATGAACAAAAATCATATTGATGGGAGCGATGTTGGGAGGCGGGAGTGTAAAAACACCCATAAGGGTAGGATTTTAAAAAGTCCAACACCCAGAATCTCATACGGAATATAGGTATGCTCCACGAAAGGCACGTTGCCATCTAAAGAAGAAGAAGTGAAGAAGAACAACTAGTCTATCATGACAATATTCCCTTGATGGGGAAAACAAAGGACACAAAATAGAGATGAAGCCATGGCTCGCATGGCATACATCTAGCTTCGCCCTAAGAGGAGGTTGTAAGTTAAATTGGCATTGAAAACTTTGACCTCAACTTTTACTATCTTCCCTTCCAGGGTAATAGGCAAACGCGGGAGTATACCATAAGGACGAGCATCTCTCCCATCGAAGGCTTCCAAGGTATTGGGAGACTGGCTCAGAGTCGAAGAACCGATGGCCTTCCAGCAAGCAATAGACATAATGCAAGTAGACACGCCTTCATCAATAACAGTGTGGTGAATAGTCTCAGAATTGATGATGGCTTGAATAAGGAAGGCGATTTGGTGAGGCAGTCTCGGTACATGATTATCCAGGTCAAAAGTGATCAATCTGAGTCTGCCAGGTGAATTCCACCGATGGCCAATAGCAACGACTTCCTCTGGGAGGGGCAGCTCTAGAGGACCTCTAACGTGGACATAGCCAAAGGAGCTTGTGCTAATTCCTCAATGATGCTATAGTGCTGTGCAACATGAGCATTAGGGTTGTAGGAAGACTTCCGGAGCACTCCTTTAGGAGGAGGTTGAACGACTGAGTCAGTACTAGGTCGCTCGATATGGAGTGGACCAGAACTGGATGAAGGAGCACTAGGGGGGGACCTCAGTTTCCTTCCCGGTGGGCGAAGGATACTCTTTTGACCGTTTATTGATATGGATGGGAATTTTCCCAGCCATAGAAACTTGAGAGCCAAAGGGAGTAGAGGATTGAGATGGGTCAACCACCATTTGAGTCTGCTGCAAGGGAAAAATCTCTTTGAGCACGACAGGAGTCCCAGGGGTACCTTTTAACAAACGACTAACTTCAGACTGCCTTGGGCAGTCTTTAGTATAGTTATCCTCGTCGCAAATAAGACAAGGATACTTAGGCTTGTGCTTGGCACCTTCCTCGGCCAGAGGCTTAGGGGGATCCTGCTTTGGTTGATCATCTTTATTCTTTCGTTTTTCCTTCTTCTTACCTTTTGATTTTTTTTCTGCCACGGTAGATGGACGATGTTAACCTCAGAAGTTTTACCAGAAATGGATGAAGCCTGAGAAGCATTTTCATTTGGTGCATTAGAATTTTGCTTTGCAGGGTTCGCAGAAACTTTTCTAGAGGATGCATTAACAGAACCGATGACACTGTCAATAGATGGCATTGACGGAGCTTTGGAAGTTCTAGGTCGCGGGGAATCTGGAAAATAATCATATAGCGTACCGGACTGGGATTAAACCAAGTCAAGGTACTGAGCACGTACAATGGCTTGCTCTTCAGTTACACATGCCCCCATAGCAATGTCCCGCACTATCGGACTGATGAACAAGGTTGTAAAATAGTCGGTAAGAAGCTGGTCAGGGATCCAGAACTCAATTAAACGACGACACCTCCTCCATTCATGGATGTGATCAAATACGTGTGGTCGTGTCCTATTTCAAAGATGTCAAGAGGTGTGTGCCCATTCCATATTGAATCAACAACTGAAAATGAGTTAAAAATGCCATAGTAAGCAAGTTAAAGTCCTGAAAAATTCTGCGAGCTAGCTCAATATACCATTTGGTTACAGAGCCAGTGAGAGTCTATTGGAATAGGCGGAGCCAGATTGAATCATCAAGCCATGAATTTGATGAACACCATAGGTGATAGGTCATGACATGAGCTTGGGGATCTTCTCCAGCCTTACCATCGAATTTGGGACAATCATCGAGAATCTTAGTTGGAACCGATGGCCAATACAGATTATGAAGAATAGGATCATTTGTCAGTTTGGACACGTCCGGTAATTCCAACGTCACCAAAAAGGGTAATTGAGGGTTGAAGGACATATGAGGCCATGGGTAAGAAACAACTGCAGAGTTCCATCCAGTTCCCGGTTGCCCCCATTGAATTTTCCCAGACGAATTTGGCTCATAATGGTTTTGTCTGTAGGGATTTTGTCCATAAGGGTTATAATTATAACTAGATGGTTGACCCTGGATTTGACCCCTGGCATTCCACTAATTACCAACCTGACCCACAGGAGCAATGTATGGTTGCTAAAAATTCTGATAAGGGTTAACCTGTGGCTGTTGATAATTTTGGTATGGGGCAATTTGAGTTTGCCCTTGGCGCTGCTAGAAACCATAAAGCGGTTGGGATCCAAACTGAGCCTAGGGACCAGGCTGCATTTGATAAGCAGGTTGGGTTTGGAACCCAAATTGAGTTTGAAGACCAGATTAGGTCTGAAGCCTAGATTGGGTCTGAAGCCTAGATTGGGTTTAAAAACTGGGTGGAGCTTGAGAAGCAATGAGGTTTTGAGTGCCTGGTTGAGCAGGCTCAGACAGATGTCCTTGGGAAAACTGAGGCTGAGCCATTTGGCTAGAAGGTCGACCTGGTTGAGATTGAGGATGACCCATTTTCCTAGAAGGTTGAGCTTACTGGGTATTGGGTGGACCTTGCACAATCGAAGGTTGTCCTGACTGACCAAATGGTTGAGCAGGCTGAATAATTGGTTGGCCTTGTGGAATTTGAGGCTGACCAACTTGTCCAGAAGGTTGACTAGGCTGGATTGTGGGTTGGCCTTGCTGGATGTGAGGCTGACCTACTTGTCCAGAGGGGTGACCTTGTTGGGTACCAGGTTGGCCTTGTTGGATTTAAGGTTGTCCTGGGTTGCCAGAAGGCTGCCAAAAGTATGTGAAAGAGGAACCACTGAAGGCCGAAGGTTGTCCCTAGTAGGGTTGTCCTTTGGGCCAACAGGTTGTCCTAGATAAGGTTGCCCATAATACGGCTGACCGTGAGGTGGCTGCCCATAGGACGATTGAACTTGATAGGTGGACCTTGGAAATGGGAAGGCTCTGCTTGGCCACCATGATAACTGGTGGTGTCCCAAGCAACAGATAACAGAACTGCAACCTCAACTGCAGGTTGAGATGGCATGGGTCTGGGGTGATAAATATGGGTTCCTTGAGAATCATAATAATGAAATCGATTCTGTGCATCTGGATTCTAAAGAGCTTGGAAATACTGATCATGTGCCCCCCTGCTAGAATAGAACCAGAAGAAGGTGGGACACCAAGGGTGGGATTAGAAACCCCAGACATGGAGGTTAACAGACCACTACTTTGAGGGCCAACTGAAGGTCCAGCAACAATGGTCACAACTAAAGATGCAGTGACGAAATTGACAACGAGGGCCGAAGAAGCCACACAAATTGTTGGAATAGTCAGAACAGATGTGACAGTCACATTGTGAATCTGGCACGTACAGGGCTTCGAAGTCAGAGTGACGGTATGAGACCACATGGAACTCATAAGGGGAGATCTAGAACTCATGACATCAGCCAAGGAATGATAGCGTAAAGGCAACGTGATACCAAGAGGGGTGACATGGAAGGATGAAGTTTTCGTAGGTATAGGGATTTCACAATTTTCCATAAAGGTCTCTTCACCTGGGAAGGGGTTCGTCTCGTCCATGTCGGAGGAAGACATCGGGATCGAAACACCAGAAGGAGTAACGGGAAAGTCTTCTTCGGAAGGCTCCCAAATGGGGTTCCAATGAATATCGTAAGACTCATCTTCTGGAGTGCGAGAGTTAAGTGGTTGGATACTCGGAATGACAGGAAGAGTATCACTAGCAACCGATACCTCAGAAGGGATAGAATATGGAGATCCTTGGTCACTTGGAACGGGAGACGAGATCAATGATTCCGCTAAGATGATTTAACTCAAAAACCCTAGGGAAAACCAAACGAGTAAGGAAAACAACCCTACACAAAGTAAAACGTAAACAAGATCTAAGAAGGTAAATGTGAATGTGGCCGAATAAATTTTAAGACACAAGAACAGAACTTGACCTTTTCATCTTTAGAGAGTCGAGAAAAGGATGAAAAGATGACTCTAGTCACCTTCCAATATTTAATGAGCCTGAAAGGATAAGTGCTCAAATGGACCTTTTCTTTTAAGGAGTCCGAAAATGAATGAAAGTGACTACTTTGGAGAACTAGGTAAAAGGTTTACCAAACAACTCGTAAAACTGCATATACACCTTGGCGATAATATGAAAACCAAGGAATTTCCGTATGATAGTCAATCTTTCCGAATGATGTGTTCAGTGCTTTACGGTTTGCAAGGCGGAAAACACAACTTCCTAAGGATATAGGATGATAGCCTAGTGGGGTCTTCCAACATATACTGAACGGTATTGGGAGCGCAAGTTTGTACTAGCAGCTATTGAGTCATAGAAGGAGGAATCACCCAACCTCACGTGAAAGCAATAGTGACTAGGTTTAACGACGTCGGAGCATATCTCTAGCCTAGAACTCTAAATAATGTGCGTTATGTTCCAATGCGTTGTTAAGTTCTTTAGTTCATTTTAGAGTTGATCTTGAATTATGTTTCAGTTTCCAGGCCTTACCGTATGTATATTAAAAACCTAGGATGCAGCTAGAATGAGTAAAGCATCTTTCATTTTGATGAACACCTACTTACAGAAAGATAGAGAGATCATTCCCAAAACCAAGACAAAACCAAGACCAGAAAATGCAAGCACTACGAGAGACAATGCATAAACACATCAATTCCTACAGTGCATTAATACTACTAATGATAGATTTAAAGTTTGCTTTCCCATTTCTCAAACATGAAAACTTGAAATGCAAATATACTTTCACTTTCGTATACTAAATGAATGCAATCTTTTGATTTTGATAGCTTTGAACTTTCAAGAAACAAACAAGAAAGCATGAACTGATTGATCCAAACAATTGTAATCTATGTCTGGTAGTGAGAAATCAAGTCAATATCAAAATTGGTTCAATAATTGACACTAAGCATCAACCAACAAGAAACAATCAATGAAAAAGCCTCAAACAAATCAACAAGATAGTTGCGGATGAACGTTGGATAGACAAGCAACCAAGCCAAATAATTCAAAAACTTGAAAAAGCTAGGTCACAAAGCCAAAAATACAAGATTCACTCAATGAAACCAAATAGGGAGTACCTTAACCAGAAGTAATTAAAACAAACTAATGGGTAAGAGAAAGACAATAGGGGATTAACAAGACTCGTGAATTTAGGAAGTAGAATTGGAAAAACAACTCTATAGGAATCTTCATGGGCATAAGACCCGCAACTAGGGACGATCAACCACTAGCAGTAGCAACGGAGCGACGTCATTGTGAGAGTACACGTCTCTTCCACGATGGGTCGATTTTAGGAATCGTCGTGAATGTACGACAGGATTCAGCAACGCACAAGATTATAAAATAGAGACAGGGCGATGTTGGCATGACTATTAAGCTTTTTCTAGCGACAAACTTAAAAACAATGGAAAATGAATGAAATATCCCAAACAAAGACCAGACTATCCTTACAGATAGTAAAGGGATTTCCCAGATTGACCCAGGTAAGTTAAAAGCCTAATGGTTTAACCCCAAAAATTGAGAGACACTAAATCAAAACCAAACAAAAGAAAACAAGAAAAAAAAACATACAAAGGACTTCCCAAGTGGAGTCGCCAACTTGTGAGGTAGGAAAGTTTTCCCTCTACGGACAAAGGCAACCCCTCTAGCCCTAGAGTGGGTCTATTCACAGTAAATACAAAACAACAATTGATTCCCTTAAATAATCATCGTCGGAGGCCTACCTCAAACCAGTGGTTGATGAAGTTCCGTTGTGTTGCTCCAGCTTCCATTTCCTTCTCCTTAATGAGCAATCAACCTAAAACACCACAAGAAAACAACAGAGCATGTAACTGAGAACAACAATGATATATTTACTCATAAAGTCAAGAAATCATGAGCTATCAAGTAAATTACATACAAGACATAAGAAATCATCATTTATTGTATTAATAATGAATCAAGAGCAAAGCTTACAATCAAGTCTTGACATCACAAGCCTTCTCAGAGGGTCCAGCCAATATGTTTCTTCAAACATTCATTCTCAAGGATGGGTCTCCCAACATTTAATATCTCTCTCTCTCTCTCACTCACAAGCTTTTATACAAAGTTAAGGGCACTCCATGACCTCTTACAAACTATTAGCAATCCCACACTTGCCACACTCACACCAAAGCTATCTACCAAACTCAAAAGCACTAGCAGCACTGTCCAACCAAAAGAACTAACAGATCATAGCAATGGTGAGTGATTTTATAGGAGGAGGAGTCTCCATGAAATGAGGGGGAGGGAGATTATCCTCAAAGAAGGCAACACAAAAGAAGGAACTACTATCCTAGAGGGGGAAGGGCGATCGAAACCGACCTAACAACCAGGTCTAGAGACATCCAGAAGGCTGACTGTTGGAACAAATTCGCTCAATCTGGATCATCGCTAGCTGTGAACTAAGTCTTCGAGACGACATCACTTGGAGGCAATGCATGTAGACCAATCTTCATGATAAATAACGGATAGACTCACGCCGGGCCTTGAAATCTGACCGTCGCGGGAAACATATGTACACCTATGACGGGGTCGCGATGAGATCGTTTATGACAGGGGACCGTCACATATATTAAAGGTTTACTTGTGACGAGGTAGAAACTTAGGGAATGAGGGTTAATTAGCAGCATCAGAAAGCATTTGCTTAATCTTCTTACATTGGTGGGAAGATACGAACATGTTTATTTGACACATGACGCAGTAGAGGGACTGAAGTAGGAAAGTGACAAATTACTATGTAACACATGTATTAGCCACATCAGGAGACTACTACCAGAATTGGACTTGGATGGAGGGTTCCACACCAATAATGGATGTTAATTAGACATACTTTAAACCATCATGGCATTTAACCTACCCTCATATCAACCTTTGGTCTAACAGGATATCCCCGCCACCTATCATAATTTTTGGATCCGAGCACATTTAGATCGATGGTCGACAACATGTGCACCATATAACATTAAAATTATTGCAATTTTAGACCTATGTTATTGTTATCTGCACATGCCACATTACTATCCACCAAATCCATCGACAACGTTGCACATTATTTAACAAATTTCAAGTTTGACCCCTTTTATGCACTAGTAGAATTTAAATCAATTTTTATCCCAATTCCTTGAGTTTTTTTTCAAGTTCCATATACCGTTGGAAAGACATCACAAATGTTTATCCAATCAGAACCTTTACATGTTTTTTTTTAAATAAAATAACTCCAAAACACACTCCACCAAATCCATCGACAAAGTTGCACATTGTTTAACAAATTTCAAGTTTTACCCCTTTTATGCACTAGTAGAATTTAAATCAATTTTTGTCCCAATTATTTGAGATTTTTTTCAAGTTCCATATACCGTTGGAAAGACATCACAAAGGTTTATCCAATTAGAACCTTTACATGTTTTTTTTTTAAAATAAAATAACTCCAAAACACACTCAATAAACATATTCAGGCCTCCAAACATCTTTTGACATCAATGAATTTGGTTGGCTAAGTGCCATATACTATTGGAATAGTCTTGGAGAAGACTATCCAACCAAGGTATCTGCATGCTTTTTTAATCGACATAACTCCAAAAAATATTAAATAATATCAAAAAATCTTAAGGCATTCAACCATTTAGTGACATCGATGGCACCAGTTCTCATCAATGAAAAAACACAATGTTCAAAAAACCTCACCACCTATTCCAAGGTCCTAAATCCCTAAGCCAGTTTTGGTGTGCTACTAGAGAAAAGAGAAAACATCAAATCAATATTATTAATTGTTGATTTTAGTGGGTTTTGTTTACTCAAGGGAAATGGAGTCCAATTAAGATGATGTGTGTCGACTCAAGACCAATCTTAATGTGAGATACATGAAGTGAAACTTTTCATTTTCTCTTTCAATGAAAACTAACTAAATAATGGTATAGAGACCTTTTCCTTTTCCAAATGACAAACAAGCCTCACATTCACTCTCAATGTTCTTTTTGAAACTCACTAGATTCACAAGAGAAATATGATCCAAGAAACAACCCACAAATAAAAACAAGAAGAATATTTCAAACAATAACCCAAGCAAGCATCAAGTACTCAAAAGCTCAAAAATTGGCTTTTTGAAAGAGAATCACAAAATATAGTTTATCACATATAGAAAAATATAAGCGTAAAGTAGGTTTCAAAACTATAGTTGAATGTAAACAACAAAAAACATGTAGCAACAATTATCTACAAAGGAAACAAAACAAACCTTAAAACAAAGAAAAATACTTAGAGAGGCTTTAAAGAAAAGAGAATTTATTTACAATCCAAATAGGAAAATATATCAGAAATACTTAGTTAGACCCCTTAGATCTAGTTTTTCTATGTCATAACAGACAAAAGATACAAGTGCTAGCAAAGGCAATCGAAATAGGATGAAGCAATCTTGAGAAAATAAAAAAAATTGCAAAATAAAAAAGATTCAATTCAAACAAAACCTTACTAAATTAGATATGAAGCATATTTGAGGCATGATAGTCAAAATAGAATATATTTGGGATACATGAAGGATATCTTAGAGAAAACCCCTATGAAAACCTTACTTTCAGTAGGTGGTCACACCTAAGTTACAACAATGAAGAAATAAGTCACTGAAATGTAGTAAGAAAGAAATAACCATACGATTTGCTTTCTTTGTAAATGACATTGAGGGAGATACCACTCAGCAAATGTGAATTAAATAAATAAATAGACCCATATCAATTAATATCCAAACCAATATAGCTTGTAAAAAGTTAAAACAAGGTAAAAAATAACAAGAAAAAACTCAACAATAGCTAAAAAAAGAAGATCTAAACCAAGGAAGGAAAATAAATACACTATGGTTAGACTCCCTAGTGGAGTCACATATTCTGTAAGTGGGAATATTTCATCTACAACAATAGACAACTTTATCCTAGCAAGTTTTCCCAATACTTTCCCAAATGGTAAGGGTAACAATCAAACCAATCACACATGCATGTATATAAGTATGGAAATTAAAAAGTGAAGGAATAAGTGTACCTTCTATTATAAGAGGTCATTATTTGGTGCTTCCAACTTGAAAGAACTACCAAAATTCTTCACTTCTTGCTTTCTTACACTAGGTACCTACACACATACAAATAATAAATCTACCATACACAACACTTTATAAAATATGTTAGCATTAGCATAAATAAAACCCAATACATAAACATAAATGGCACAAGAGATATCAATAGGATGGGATGTTGGAAAATGTAACTTGTTTCGGTCTTCATAATTGTCATTGTACTCATGTCATTATGTATATCTTATGTACAAATCAAAGAATAAAAAAAAATATTATTTTCAAGCATGGGTTTCATGCTCCATTTGATTATTCAATTAGGTCAAGCACGCATTTTATGCTTCTAAGATTTTTCAAGTCAAAATATTATTTTTCATGAGTCAAGAACTTCATTACCATTTGTATAAGATCTTTTTGGGCAAGTTGTAACATGTCAAAGATATTATTTTTGTCTAGAAAGTAATTTCTAACCTCCAAGACAAAGTCATCCCTGCTAGAGGAATTCGACCTAGAAGAGGCCTAATTTGACCTCATGAGAAGCATATATATAGAAGGAAATTTGACCTCATTATCATACCATCATATCATCTTCGATTTGCATTAAGAATCAAGAAGAAAAATCAGTGAGGTCTAGGAGAAGGAACAATCTCAAGAAGAAACATAAAATTTAACTTTTATCAAAATTTATGCTCACACGCGCGAGAAAGATAGCGTTTTTGAAGTTTACTAGAGGTCGAAGTTGTAGGTCCAAATTTCATACTTACGGCAGAGGGCTAAAACTATTGTTTGGAGCATATTGGAAGAGATTTTACCTTTGTTGACTTGGTTGATCTTTGACTTGTTTGGAAGATATTTTTGGAAGCAATGACTTGGTGCTTGGAGGAGGTCTTGGATTTAGTCTTTGGGTCTTGACTTTATCATTTGAATTGATTCAATAATAAGAGAAGAAATTTCTTTTTGGGTTTTCCCCTAAGAGGGGGTTTTCCTTATATTGGAGCCTATATTTTGTGTCCATTGTATTTTATGATCTTCATGGTTTATGGTCTTGATAATTATTTGAAGAAAATCATCTAACCAAGAATAATAAGAAGCTAACATAAGTTCACAAGATTTTACAAAGGATAAGGAGAATTGTTTAAATAGTTTCTCTACTTGATTCTCCAACATGGTATCATAGCTAAGGTGAAGAGAAAACAACTTGAATATCATCTTGTTTGCATAAGATAAGGTTGCATGTTAAAAGGGAATCATTTGCTAAAGGACACAAGGGAAGGTTTAAGGAAGAAGAATCAAGCTCTCATTGAAGGAAGGAAGGTTACTACATCAATCTCTCAATGAAGGCCTCATCATATTAAGAAAGTACATCTATATTTTCTATCGAAGGACATTTTTTAAGTCTCTTAAAGGTATTAAAAGAACCAAAATAGTTGAAGGCATCATCAAGAAGAAAACTTGTTTGACAAGTAAGTACCATATTGTTCTCCATGTCTCAATATACAAATCAAATGACTTCATTTTGCAAGGAAAGAAACAATCTCATTAGATCAACAAAATTCCTACCATGGAAGACGAGGAGTGATTTAGTGCTTACAAAAAATGAAGTCATGAAATATGTTCTTGGAGAAATTACTTAATTGGACAAAGAAGCCTCAATAGTTAGCAAGATATAAGAATGGAGAAGTGAGGGAACAAATTATTCTTATTGAATCCATAAATGATCATCTAATTCCAATTGTTTTTTATTTGAGTACATCTAAATAATTCTATGATAAGTTGGTGAAATTATACTCCATAAATACACCCGATTAGAAAATATCCTTGAGAAATCAACTATATAAAATAAGGATTTAAAATAATGAATATATGTCCACATAACTTATGAATATATCAAAATTGAGGGATTAGTTGGAAGGGCTTGGTAAAGTCACCTCTGATTTAGAAATGATCACTTGTGTACTAAATGATTTTCCACCTGAATATAGTGGTTTTGCAACTAGTGGCTAATCAATAAAGAATGCTAATCCCTTTGATGAACTATGGGCTCAATGTATCTTGGAAGAAACAAGGATAAAGGTAAAGGATGAGACCAAATCAAATTAAAAAATCTCAAGATTTTATTGTAAAATCCAAGAAGAAGAAAGTAAACTTTGGAAAGTCCAAAGGAAAACTATACATGTCTAAGATACAATGATTTGGATGCAATGAGTATGGACATTTTAAGAGGGATTATCCAAACAAGAAAAACAATGAAAGGAAGGAGAGAAGTGGAGCTCACATAGTTGAAGAAAAGGAAGAACTTGAGAAGAAGTCAAAAGTCGAAGATCTCAAGTATCTATATTATTGAAGAAAGCTCCATCTCTATTAGGTTCATTTGCAGTTTTTATTTCTTTTATTAAAAAGTAGCAAATAGAGTAAGCATTCATTGTTTCATTCTCTAGAAGAATATTTGTTTTTATGAAGCATGGAATTATATAAGGAAGCATATGATAATAGAATATTTTGATTCTACAAGATCAATTTGATTTGAAAGAAGTCATCTAGCTTGCAAAAATGAGAAGATTTGGACCATCTTAGTTCATCCAAACATTTTCTAACATAATGTTAGAAAGAAGGATCACCAGGATCCTCCAATTAGAACCATCATTTATTGAAGGTTCTTTAATATTTGAAAGAAGCATTGCGACATGACTAGTATATTCCATTTAGTGTGGAAACATAGTCTAGAAGGATGAGTGCATGTAGATGGTAAAGTTGTGGTTTGAAAGGCATAATTGAAGTATTTATCCTATAAAGGGAAACTATATTCGATAAGGATAGAAGAAATCTCATTCAAAGAAATGATGTATAGATGGTTATATGAAAGAAACATGTATGCATATATTTAGTAACTCTTGTCTAGAAGGTAGAATTCATGTCTACAAGAATCTTGCAGAAAGAGTTGGTCATAAGAATGTGCTCATAATTCTTTCATGTGATCACTTGATGCTTGGAGAAAGAAGTTTTATATGATTTGGAATGACTAAAGATCAAGGATCTTCCATAATATAGCATGACTTAGACATGATGATATTCATCAACATCAATATTGTCTCCTAAATAAGAAAAGAGAGTTGAGAATAAAAATTCCAAGGAAGAAGATATTATAGCTTGATGATTAGTTTGTTCTAGGGACACTTTGATTAAAAGTCAAAGCATGCAGAAGGATTTTCGTACAATATAATGATAGAACATACAAAAGGATGTTGATATCAAGGGAAACTAGTAAGAATAATATGATATGTTGAAATAAGGCCATAATAAGGTAATTATGATATTAATGTTTTGGTATTGGTTACTTGGTTGATATATGGTTTTTCTACATGGAAGAATGTTACAAAATGCATAATGAGAGTTGAGGAAAGTGTATCTATAATTGTTTGTTTTGAAATCAATTCAAAGAATACGTGGATTGAGTGAATGGTTTTGGTAATTCTTGGAGGATTATGTGATCAATATGTCTACAACATCTTGGGATCGAAAGGTAGCGATACAAAAGGATAACCTGGTGTTTCATGATTAGAAGGAGTTATGTCTAGCCCTAATTTGGTTGGCTTAATATAATGCCTTTGTTGATAATAACTAGGGGAAAGTGATATGAAATATTGATGGCGTAAACCCTGTCACAGGTTGAAGAAAGTTTGGCTCCATCACAAGAGCTCAATCTAATGAGATACAAAGGAAAGGAGGAGCCATGCAACTACTTGAAGATATTCATGAAGAACTAGTAGTTGATGTATTAATGAAGACACATGGTTGTGACTTCCTAATTTAAAGGAAGTAAGGAAACTCTTCTATGTTTGAGAGGTAGTAATAAGTCTCCTTAAATTTTTGAGAAGGAGCAAGGATATATTCCAATCAAGAGGGAATGAGTATCTCCTCTCTGGTTGAGAGGGAGTGATGTTAGACATCATATTCTCCATGTGTGATGCACTAGAATATGAATAATATTCATATGTCTTAGTGAAGGAACTAGGAAGGAGAATGGAGGATTGGATAAGTATCTAATATTGGTACTCCTTGTTGGGCGCGGGATCCCTCAAGGGAAGTTTTGGGGCTAAGAGCCTAGATTTTGGTCCAACTTTGTAATTACAATGTAAAGACTCTGCATTTTGTGGGCACAGAGCGTGTAGTTTTTAAAGAGTCATAGGGTTGTCTGCCATTATTTTGATAATGTAATGTTGGTTGTAAAAGATCTACCCATGGTCCGTAGAACATGGAATTGTATAAATAGAGCAAAGCTCTAAGTAGTCAAAGGCATTTAAGATAAGATAAGGTAGATGTATGCGAGATAGTTCTGAAGTGTAAATCTAAGTTTTGAGTCATAGCATAGGTAGAGGCTCTACAACTGAGCGCGCAGAGGCCTAGTAGTCTGCAGCTGAGTGCGCAAACCCCTGCAGCTAAATGCGCAAGGTGAGTCGAGTCTGTAATCATCCAGAAGTATTAATAAAGAGAAGTTTCTATCATTTCTGCATCTTTATTTCCTATTTATGCATCTGTTATATTGGGTATGAATTTCACTTCTAATGCTTATATGATGCGCGAATGTGTATGAATGTATTAGTTAAGTGGATGCAAGTAAGAACATTTATCTACGCAAATATAATTAAGATCTATCAATAAGATAAGTAAGTTACTTAGCCTAGTTTGGGAAATAGCGCAGTTCATTGCCCTAGCAGCGCGAAAGCATCTCAGCCCCTAATTAGGGTTGCACGAAGGTCGATTGTAATGGATCACGAAGGTGCTGAAGTTTAGAACAGGGTGCGTAGTGACCTCCGCAAAGGTAGGTCTAATTGGAATAAACCAACATCACATCCATCTCAAGGGTGTGGAAACTTGGTTCTAGCATCCCCCCATATTGCTTTGGGTGAGAATTCAATCCGCGCTTTGTGGGATGATACCGAAAGGGCCAGTAGTGTAGGGATTTGTTTGGCTAACTAACTTTGAATGTGTGTCAGGCCCCCATAAGACAACAAATGGTTCCGTTGTCGGGACCAGGATTTGCATAGAGATGTGTGATGTCATATCACTAGTATCAAACTAAGAAAGAAATTGAAGGCTGGTTGGACAGAAGAGTTCACGAGTTCATGGCGTAGGAGAATAGAAACCTATGACTGTTAAAAGAAGAGTGGCTAGACATCTACCTATATATAGATATCCATAGAATCTTTTTCTCGTCCTTCCCTACTAAGCTATACGAGTGGATTGCACACCTAGCAGATAGCCAAGGAAGGTGGAAGCTTGATAGTACTATTGTGTGGACCCTAGAGCTAGTGCAGAGATTGGAAGCATCGGTGGATAAGATCGCGCGCACCATCGATCATTAGCTCAATCATATTATAGCAGGGTTTGTTACTGAGTTCACTTTTGACACCTCAGTCAACTATAGCAAGGTAGAGCGACACTTTCTCAAAGGATTGCGAGGTAATTATGTAAAGTCTTTGAATACTTGGATTAAAATGCTGTTGTGCGAAAAGTAGGTTATGTAGTTACCTTGATGTCTGGGGCTACACAAAGCGAAAGGGTTTATAGGAATGAAGGAAATAAGGGTCCAAAGAATAGCCCCTTGATTTCACCTCCACGAGGGGATGAGGAAGAGCTCGTGAAGGTCTCTCTGTGAAGTGCTATTCACTTGATAAGACAAAGAATTCCGTGAATACCACCTCCATCCACACCACCATCAGCTTCACCACCATCACCTCCATCTTTGCCCATACCAACTCCACCACCACCATGATTCATTATGGAAAACACAGTGAAGTTTCCTATGTTCAAAGGTTTGGGAAATGAAAATTCAGACCAATTCTAGTTCGTTGTAAGGGCTGTATGGGAAGCGCAAGGTGTTATATATGACCATATAAAGAAAGCAACATTGGTTAGCACCTTGCAGGATCACATGCTGACCTGGTATATTAAGCACTCCAACGATAACCCAAATGTGAGAGTCGCAGATATCCAAACAACACTAAATAGGGAATTTAGCAGGCCTAAATTTGAAGCACAATCGATCGTGGGATTTAAAGAGAGCACGATGCTACCAGGCGAGACTCCTTGGGAACTAGATCAGACACTGAAATGTATGATTCATGAAGCCAATATGAATCTAACAGATGGATAACATCACGAGTGGTTTGTAGCTTCGCTACTACCATATTTAAGGAGTGCGCTATCGCAGCAGAAGATAACAACTCAAGCAGAGGCCTTAGTGATCGCTATGAGGCTACATGAGACCCCAATGTAGGATCCTAACCTAAGAGTTTAGAAGATCCATGTGCAATTGAAGAATTTGTGCCTTGAGATGCAGAGTTTGAAACAAGACAGGATGGTTCGACCAGAAGTGCGTGAAGAAGTGTGGTTTGTAAAATGCAAGAGTCAAGGTCATGACAAAGACTGCTGCCTGGTTTTTACGAATTACCTTGGAGGAGGAGGACCAATGCCTTTAAGGCCGGAAGTTCAAGTAGGACCTAGTGCGGTTCCTTCTTTGTGGTGCGCTATCTGTCAAATAGCAGGAAAACATGCCACATATAACTGCCACTTGTTACAAAAGTATACACAAACTTTGCAATAGTTGTTCTACAACTTTTGTAGGTCAGTGGGACATGATGAGCATACTTGCGGAAGCTATGAATTGATGATGGATAGAACTCCCACCTATAGGGTTCAGGTCGAAAAGCAGTCCCTTGAACATAATGCATAAATGGAATGGACAAAACTTCAGGGGCGCGGAAGAGGCCAAGGCAAAGGAGGACCTGGTAGAGGTTGCAAACAGTTTATTTGCTAAAATTGCGAAGGGCCAGAACACTATGCCTATGATTACACGAATCCAACACGCTCATCATGCAAGTATTGTACGTTGTTTGATCATGAGACAGAAGATTGTCCTACAGTGATAGCTAGGATACGCGACAAAGGAGCGCTACCACCTCCCCTGACTTAGAACCTGCAGATGATGAGGTTTGTGCCATGCGAGGAAGATCCGAATGTAAACATTGTGCTCCGAAGTGGAATCATGATGGGAGATGACAAAGGAAAACAACTAGAAGATAGTACATGGGTTCACAAAGCCCTGGCGAAAGAAGTTGAGTTTTATTTGGAGCACGCTAGGGAAACCTTCATGGAAGCTAAGAAGAGCTTCGCTAAGGCCTCCACGTTAGGGAGCAAAGATCAACTTGAGTTGGAAATGGATCCCTCCATGCTCACAAATTTCTTGGAAGCCTATATGAAGTTACTGCATGATAGTAAGGCTGTGAAAGGGCTACAGGAACTTATCAATAGATGTTTAAGGACCGCGCCCGATGAACCATGCGTAGTCTATAAGATTGGAAAACATAAGATAATAACGGGATGAGAAATGAGAGTAACTGCGCAGATCAGAGAATATGAGATGGACCAAGTCATTCTAGATTTGGGATCAGATGCGAATGTTTTAGAAAAATAGGCATGGGAGTGAATGGGGAGACTTGCATTGCAATGGTCTCCGATTCAATTGATAATGGCAAACCACTAGAAAATCATACCCATGGGGCAATTGCAAGGAATAACTATGGATATTGAGGGAGAAAGTGCGCTGGCAGATTTTGAAGTAATAGAGATTGTTGACGATAGTAATCCCTATCCCGCACTCTTGGGAATTAACTGGGCCACTGATATGAATGGGGTAATTAGTCTAAAGAAGCATAAGATGATATTTGAGAAGAAGTCACTGCGTATAGTAATACCCCTAGATCCTGCTAAGGGATCTCGCTATACGGAACCAGTCCAAAACTATGAGAGTGATGATGATATGGATTACATCTACAAGATAATAGCGCGAGACTAAGACTGGGTGAATCCCACCGCGGATGGACGAATTACATGGGAGAGTGAGAGCTCCTGCACTTTGGATTCTGATGAGGAAGAATGCTAGCAGAACCAGTTACACGAAGTAAGTACGCTGAGTTGCAATATGATGACCAGGTCAGTGCACTATGTGTTGACAGAAGTAAGAAATCTACCTACTTATGATGGTCTAAATGAGATAGATACCTTTTTGGATGCATTTGAAAGGGAGGTTCCAGAAAAGCAATGCTTCCAGGCCTTGGATTGGGTATTGTGTGCTACACACATGAGATGGTGGGCTACACACAAAGGAAGCTGTAATGATTGCCGCAAATGTAGGAGAATTATGCAGGCATGATTTGGGAATCCTAAGATGTGACTAACAAACAAGTATGATGGATAGGATGACTCGTGCATGCATTTGTCAAAGTGGACGCAGGTCTATGGAGAAAAGCCCCAACCTACGCAGAGGCACATGTACTCCACACTAAAATACTTGGTCAATAAGCATGTGTTGGGGTGGGGGGGGACTTGCAGATGGCTCTTAATCTTGGGAAGACATTATGTAGGAAGAGAAACTGTGCATAAGATTCTACGCGCAGGGTTGTGGTGGCCAACCCTTCATCAGGATTCAAAAGCATATTGCAAGGCATGCGACGTATGTCAGAGAAGAGGTAGGCCATCGTAGAGGGACGAGATGCCCTTGAATCCACAAATGACATTGCAACCTTTTGAAAAATGGGCAATAGATTTCATAGGACACATCAAGCCTCAAGGAAAGATAGGAGTGAGGTACAATATCATTGCAACGGAGTATCTGACTCGTTGAGTGGAAGCGTAGCCGGTGAAGGATTGTACAGGAGTTATTATTGTGAATTTTTTATTTGAATACATACTAGTGTGATTTGGATGTCTGAAGATCTTGATGAGCAATTGCGACACACTCTTCCTGAATGAGACGATCAACACGTTGACGGAAGAGTTTCAAATGTATCACCAGAATTTCACACCATATCACCCACAGGCTAACAGGACACTAGAAGCGTTCAACAAAATATTGGAAACCGCACTGACCAAGGTATGGAATGCGCAATGATTTGATTGGGACCTGCACATACCTGTAGTGTTATGGGCTTATCAGACAACATGCAAGAAACTGACAAAACAAACACCTTTTAGGGTTGTCTATGGAGTGGAATCCATAATTACTATGGAAAAAATCATGCCTAGTCTGTGCATAGTAGCGCTCACAGGTATGACAAATCATGGAACCCTGGAGGAGAGGCTCGCATAGCTGGATGAGCTTGAAGAAGAGATATTTTTGGCTGGATTTCACCAGCAGGTATAGAAGCAACACAAAAAGGCATGGCACGACTGACACATCAAGCTATGCACATTCAAGGTAAACGATCTGGTTTTGTTGTATGACAGTAAGTTTGATAAATTACCAGGGAAATTCAAAATGCACTGGTTAGGGCCATATATTATTAAGGAGATTACAAATGGTGGCATGGTACAATTGGTAAAATTGAATGGCGATCCCTTCCCAGGAAAAGTGAATGGCAGTCATTTGAAGCCATACACAGGTGACCCGACCACATGACTAGCACACTGAAGCATAGTCTTAACACTCTAGGCAGCTGAAAGGAGGTGCCAGACTATAAACTACTCTGCCCGAGAACTACGCGATGTCAGTACTATGTGCAGTAGCGAAGTGTCACAGGGTCTGCGACAATGCGAAGACAGCTGTGCTGGCACACAGGTCTACTGGAAAGTGACCGTTACAATCACTATTCATGATGTGATGCTTGGTTTGAGGCTAAATGGAGCGGGCATTAGGCATTTAAGGTGAACTTTATGGGCTAGATTCTTGAAAATCTACCACAAATGTAACACTAATGGACCGAATGTGGGGGGAATGGTCGAATTCAAATTCAAAAGGAACTATAAATTACAAGTGGCTATCTAGCAAATAACACTTGGAAAATTGAAAACAGATTTGTTGCACGCTAAGGTATTCATGAACCGAGACTTATTCGATATTCTGAAAGCGAACTCGTTTGAGAAATTACCAAAGACACTGAGAGAACTATGGAATAACACTATGTCAGCACTCAAAGAAGCCATGGACATAGGGGTAGTGACAGCCGAGGAAGCCGCGCAGGAAATTGCGGAAGTAGAAGCCCCAGAGAGCGCCAGAATAATCGTTGAGGTCTCTAAATCATTGTGCATGCCGGGACCCAAGAAGGATAAACATGCCATGATAACGGTGTCCATCTCGCCCAGAAATCCACTGAGGAAAAATATCACATTGGAGGAAAAGGGGAAGGCCATTAATCTAGAGGCCGATGAGGAGGAAAAGCTTGAAGAAATCTTGGTGGAGGAGGAGGATGTAGAGATGGAAGTCAAAACCCAGGGTGCAGACCTTATCACCAGGATGTCGGAATATGTTCCTCCGTGAAAGTGTAAAGCAAAGTTTCCAAAGGATATAGATGAGAGCAAGAGCTATCTACAAACCTCGCTGCTCCCAGATGATATTATTTTTGAGGGCACGCACTTGGGACAGGTTCCTATATTGAAATTTGAAGATTGGGACCTCGCAGACGATGAGAAGTTCCTGAATTTAGTGACTACGAAGCGAATGCACCATAAGATAGATGCGTTGACTGGAATGATAGAGTTGGAGCCATGAAAATAGCTCAGAGGTGTTGAGAAAGCAGGGTTACTAAACCTGCTCTGGGTGCCACATTACCACCGCACCCCAGTGACTATTTTTTTCATCAGGCAGTTGCTCTGCTTGGTGCATGATGGGTGCTTGTGGCCAAAGGAGCCCATCCCCATCACGAACCATCTGGTTCACCAGATTACACAGCTACCTTGTGTAGGGGAGGACCTAGCAAATATTTCAAAGGGAAAAGGTAGTGATTTGGCCCTTGCGGAGGCAATGAAAAAGAAGTTTATGTTAGAGAAGAAGAAGTGAGGGTATGCCATCTCCAACATCAACAACCCTGCAGTCAAGGTTGTGACACATATATTGGCAGGAAAGGTGATGCAAAAGTGCTGCACGGATGAGGTGGTCATGCCAGTGGTTGCACTAGTAGTGCAATGCATAGAAGGGGTCCAGTTCAATTGGGAAAACTATTTATATGATGAGTTCCTTGCGAACTGCCACGAGGCATAGGAGTAGGGAAAAAAATTTCATTATGCATGGCTCCTGTTGTTGATAGTACCGGTGGCATGGGAGTTGCTCAAAGATAGCCAGTTCCTGTTGATTGTGCAGGACCTTCCAGAGGTAGTGAATTACGCTTCATTGTGGGTGACTAGGGACACACAGATAATAACAGAGAGAAAGATATTTTGGGTTCTTATAGAGATGAACATCTGGATGGGGATCAATCGCAAGCCACGATTATCACCCATAGCCTACAATAGTTTGCAGATATTTGCGGAGTTCAAAGACGACTTCCACCATGTCTTCATCAGGGCACGGAAGGACCCTATGAAGATGTGGCATGAGTTACCATACTTGGCGACTAATGATGCGATTTTCATGTTCCTTGAGTCTTGGCCACCGGAGTAGTGTGATTTGGCTGACTCCATGGTGGAAGCGGAGAAGTCCATCGTGTAGTGGAAGAAAGAAGAGACAAAACTGTGGATGACATAGTTGGTGAAAAAGTGCATGAAAGAAGAAGTAGCGGCTAAGGCCCAGGTAGCACGCGATGCTATGAAGTTAGAAGAATAACAGCAGAAAACAAAAGAAAAAGAGTGCAAAGGATAGAAGTCACCTTCACCCGAACCGGAGATAGACACAAAAGAAGGTGGCATGGACCTACATACAACGTTCACCCAGCTCAAGCATCCGCGACCACGAGAGTAGGTAGAGCCATGAAAGAAAACAAAGGCCTCGAAGACATCTTTCGACCCTATCACCCTTACTAAAGGGGACTTGCATGATATCGACGAAACAATGAGGGATGTCACCGCAGAGGCCCTCCAGTAGTTTGGGGAACAAAATCAGTTGGTAATAGGGGCTCTTTGGACACATTTATAGGAGTTGCAGGTGCACACTCGACAAGCTAGCACAGTGTCCACCATCCTTGCAGTCGGCACTTTAGCTGCCGAGGAAATGTTGCGCGCCAGTATGACCAACACAATATTGCTACTAGATGGAGCACTCATTGCGGAGAATGAGGCTGACAGGCCTATGGTTAGTAGATTGAAAGGGGTTGGGTTAAACATGGCTGTGCTCCCTTGAGAGATGCTCTATCTTTTGTAGGATGGAGTCACTGCAAAAATTCAGGCCAGGGAGAGTCACACTCTACAGGTAATGAGCGAGCAGCACATCAACATTGAGCAGTTGAGCCTGCAGTGCAATGAGGCAATGGAGCAGAACAAATAGATAGTGCAGGTTGTGGAGGAAGCCTGCCAGATGGTCCTGGAGTTTGCCATCCAAGCATAGGAACCAGTGGAGGCGCGCGTCCGAAAGTTAGCCATAGGGGTGCGCAGCACAAGAGCAGAAATGGGCAAGGTTCAACTGGAGTTGAACCTGCAGATAGAAGAACTGCAGTTGAAGGCTCAACCTTCAAATTCACTGAAGATCAGAGAACAACGTACCACCATGGTCACAACAACAATGGCGGTTGTTGACAGTGCAGTGACAGACTACATGAAGCTGTTCGAACAATTGTTCGAGGTCTTAACCACCCTGCAGGAGGACCTGAACATAGAGTGCCTAGAGATAGAGGCGTTCGAGCTATAACAGAGATATGATGAGGTAAAAGGGACTGTGCAAATGGTTTCCCTTACACAGAGGCTTGCAAGGATGTAGCAGGCAAAGGTGATCAACGAGCAGGTGGATGTCACTCGGCATAAAGAGGTAGTTTTGAAAGCACGTCTACAGCCATGGATCAATGAGGCTTATAAAATTACAGCCTCCATTGAAGCAAAACTTGCGCAACTGCAAGAAACTCAGGAGAGGATTCAGGGCAATAGTTCAACATTAGCGATCACCAAACAATGCATATAGGAAGTCTAGCAGGCAGTCGCTTAGTGTCTTGCCGAACCAATCAGAGTTGGGAGGTATTCGTGCTAAGATCTCCGCACCTATAGAGTGAATTGAGGGTGAGTCATGATGTTTGTGTTGGGGGTCCGTTGGGCGCAGGATCCCCCAAGGGCAGTTTTGGGGCTAAGAGCCCAGATTTTGGTCCAACTTTGTAATTACAATGTAAAGACTCTGCATTTTGTGGGCGTGGAGCACGTAGTTGTTAAAGAGTAATAGGGTTGTCTACCCTTATTTTGATAATGTAATGTCGGCTATAGAAGATCTACCCATGGTTCGCGGACCATGGAATTGTATAAATAGAGTGAAGCTCTAAGTAGGAAAAGGCGTCTAAGATAAGATAAGGTAGATGTATGTGAGATAGTTTTGAAGTGTAAGTCTAAGTTTTGAGTCATAGTGTAGGTAGAGGCTTTACAATTGAGTGCGTAGAGGCCTAATAGTCCATAGCTAAGTGCATGGACCCCTACAGCTGAGTGCGCAGGGCAAGTCGAGTCTGTAATCATCCGGACGTATTAATAAAGAGAAGTTTCTATCATTTCTACGTCTTTATTTCCTGTTTATGCATCTATTATATTAGGTATGAATTTCAATTCTAATGCTTATATGATGCATGAATGTGCATGACTGTATTTGTTAAGTGGATACAAGTAAGAACATTGTGTTTATGCGGAGATAATTAATATCTGTCAATAAGATAAGTAAGTTACTTATCCTAGCTTGGGAAATAGTGCAATTTGCTGCCCGAGGAGCTCGAAAGCATCTCAGCCTTTGATTGGGATTGCGCGAAGGTCAATTGTAACGGATCACGAAGGTGCTGAAGCTTAGAACAGGGTGCGAAGTGACCTACATGAAGGCAAGTCTAGTTGGAATAAATCGACATCACATCCATCTCAAGGGTGTGTAAACTTGGTTCCAGCATCCCCCCATACTGCTTCAGGTGAGACTTCAGTCTGTGCTCCACGGGCTGATGCCGAAAGGGCCAGTAGTGTAGGGATTTGTTTGGCTAACTAACTCTGAACCTGGGTCAGGCCCCCATAAGGCAACATACCTTAATTATTGAGAATCCAAAATAGGAAGTTGTGGACTGACACACTTTGAGGACTAGACAAGTATTTAAGACAAGAGTGGTCAAAGAGTACCTATATTCTTTGAGGATTGGGAATCCAAGATAAGAATAGTCCTAAAAGGACATAACTAATGAACATATAGATGGGGCATATGCCTTAAGAGGTAGTGTTTGGGTCTTAGGTAAAGCCTCTGAACATTATGTTATGATATAAATAGACCTTGTTAGTTAAGGCCTTACTATGTCGACAATGCTAGTTATGATTTTGATGCTTAAAATATGGCTTATCAATCCAACTCTTCTTATGATAAATTTTCAATTTGAGAATATCCTTGTATCGGTTTTACAATTATGAATACCTCCCTAGTTAAGAGGGAGTGTTGGAAAATGTAACTAGTTTCAGTCTTCATAATTGTCATTGTAATCATGTCATTGTTTATATCTTATGTAACAAGAAAAAGAAGAAAAAGAATTGTCGTTTTCAAGCATGGGTTTCATGCTCCATTTGATTGTTCAATTAGGTAAAGCATACATTTTATGATTCTAGGGTTTGTCAAGTCAAAGGAATATTTTTCACAAGTCAAGAAAGTCATTATCATTTGTATAAGACCCTTTTAGGCAAGTTATAACATGTAAAAGATATTATTTTTGTGTCTAGAAAGTCATTTATAATCTCCAAGACCAAGTTGGACCTGCCAGAGGAAGTCGACCTAGAAGAGGCCTAATTCGACCTTCTGAGAAGCATATATATAGAAGGAACTTCATCCTCATTAGCACATAGTCATCTCATCTTCAATATTCAATAAGAAGTAAGAAGAAAAAGGAGAGAAGGTATAGGAGAAGGAACAATATCAAGAAGAAATCGAAAATTTAACTTTTATCCACATTTTTGCTCACATGTGTTAGAAGGATATGGGTTTTACAGTTTGTTAGGGGATGAAGTTACAAGTCCTAATTGTAGACCTGAGGTAGAGGGATGAAACTATGATTTGGAGCATATTGGAAGAGATTTGATCTTTGTTGAATTGTTGGAACTTTGACTTGTTTGGAAGAGATTTTTGGAAGGGTTGATTTAGTGCTTGGAGGAAGTCTTGGTTTTGGTCTTTGGATCTTGGTTTTCTCATTTGAATTGATTCTATCAGAAGAGAATAGATTTCTTTTCGGGTTTTCCCCTTGGAGGGGATTTTCCCTGGCTTGGAGTTTATGTTTTGTGTCCATTGTGTTTTATTATCTTCATGGTTTATGTTCATGATAATTGTTTGATGAAAATAATCCAACTAAAAATAATAAGAACCAAACATATGTTCACAAACTTTTATCAAGGATAAGGAGAATTGTTTAAATAAATGTGCTACTTGACTCTCCAACATGGTAAAGGCATAAAATAATTCATTTATACCATAAAATGAAGATATATTGTCCTTAATCTCCTTGTTTTTCCTCCTCAACCTTTAGCTTGGTGACTTCCTAGATCAAATATAGTCTCGCACTAGATGAAAGTACAACCAAGCTCTCTCTTTATGCATCCAACTCTATATTTGGATTTTGATCTGGATATCACTCTTCTCCTCTTAATAGGGTTGAATTATATAAACATATTCCATCCTCTAGGGGAATGTATTTGGATACATAGGGGCTTGAGAAGTTAAGAAAATTCCATAATAATTGACCCCTAGGCAACTCATGCATAGGTAGGTAGATCTAATCTCCTCGGGAATGATAGACTCAAGAAACTTTGAACATGGTCACTCCTAGTACAAATTAGTTGAGGAACTATGTGTCTAGATTGTGCAGTGCATCATAATGACCATACACATCATGTCAGTATCATGGGAGAAATCATATTGCTAAAAAGGATAATAAGAGAGGATAAAGTGCGCATTAGGGTTGACAAGTATAACAATGGAAAATGGTCTCTCTTACTGACTCAAGGTGGGAATATTAATGTATAATGACAAAGACCTTAATTTTTTGGCAATCATATACTTCACCTAGTTATCTTGCACAAATTTTAACAAAATATTCATTGGGTAAAAGGTGATACCACTCTCCATGTGCATGAGCCAATCATAGATATTTCACCGCATTTGAAAGGGGTTCTAACTTTCTTTAAGTGCATGGTGAAACCATCAAAATGATACCACCTGTAATCATCAAGATTGATCTCGATCATTCATATCTATCCCATGTCACCCCAAGCCACATCATCTCAACATTATGTTCTAAATCCTTCCTCTATTGAAACCTCAAGTGGGAAATGTTGAGGTATGAAGTCTGAGGTCTAAGATCATGTCATCTTAGCCATCTCATATTCGCACTGAATTCTTAACGTTGGGTTCCTTACCTCACTCTACTCTATTCTCAATTGTAATGATGAGTTATGAAATCCAAGACCCAAGGATGAGGCCACCAGTCCATGCCATCTTGGTGCCTCAGTATCGAGTTTTACTTTCCTCCTCACACATGAACACTTTTGGGATGAAGGTCAACTTATGTCAGTCTACTAGCATCAGGTCATTATATAGGTTCACTCTTGTGATTTTTCCTAAGCTATAATGATTTTTGACATAGTTCTAGTACTCATGGTTCCACTTAGGTCCACTCTCTTTCCTTTTCTTTTTGATTTTTACCCTATCAGTGTCGACCTTCTCTACATGGGAACTCAGTTACTTATTATATGGCATGTTGGCGAGGTTCCACTAGGATGAGTTCCACCATTGGATCGATTTGTCTTCTCATCAGCCAAACTCACAACTATTTACAACATTTCAACTAGGTGATTTGTTAGAAAAACCCGGCATGAGACAATATCTTCTCGTTGCTTGAAGTGAATATTCTTGTCTATTGGTTCATCACTCATTTGTAGGAATTCAATGTTTAAACCATTAGTGGTGGTTGTTTCTAGTCTCCCCTTTATTTTAATCACTATGATAGTTTTAGTACAAGGGAAAGAACACTAAATTCAATGGTCTATGGTGCATGGCATAGGGTCCTAAAATGTCAAATATCTAAGTGAATAGAACAATGACACGAGACTCCACATCACATTATAACACACCAGTTTTGAAGAAAAAGGAAGGCAATATCCCCAATATGAAAATATACAACAATGGATGTATTGTGCAAGAGGATAATGCACCAGTTGCTCAAATTCAACAAACATATTGCAAATTGGTTTGAAATGCTCAGAAGCATGTGTTTATTAATTCAAAAGAGTGCAAGAATACTAGTCTCATAACAATACATGAGGAATTGCAGATCCTCTAGTAAGAAATATATGTTAGGTGAGGCAATAAACTATTTCATTCCACAACCATAGAAATCAAAATTAATGAGAATAAACATACCCTTTATCACATTAATAATGATCAAAGTAATGTGAAACACATATTAGACATTCATTAAATTCATAACATATGAGATATCATTCAAATCATGAGAATAATGATGATATTCACCATTCATTAATTCATTACATTTAGGGATATGCAAGATCTTATACCAAACATATGTAAAGCATGAAAAGTCACAAAATAATTATATGCGTATATTAAGATGGTTGAAACTTAAAGGAGGGACTTCAACTCTCCACCAAACCATAGTTAAGCTAAAATGAAACCTTATTGTAGTTATCCACCTCCAAGTCTGATCCAAGTCTGAGGATATGCTTACTTAGGGCAAATCCACACCAAGGCTTGGTAGAAACTCAAGAGATGGATTCCATTCTCTAGGTGGTTTCTCAACTACCCTCTGGTAGTAAGCTCCACATTGGCTCATTTACTCCTCAGAGTTGAATTATAGGGCTTCACCTAAGGTATAAATGAGGAATTTCTTAGTATAAGAAGTTGAATCCATTGTCTAGGTGATCTCTCATACGTATTTTCATAGAAATCACCATAAGGGTCTGCATTCCACTATCCAGGTGGTTGAAAACTCTCTAGAAAGCACCAAAGTGACTTAGATTTCCCTATCCATGTGATTAACAACTATATATGCAACGATATAGTGATTAAGTCATCCACTAAGCCTCCCATTGACTAGACAATCTTGGACCATAGTCTAGTGGCCTCAAACACATCGATATAGGGAATAAAACCTGCATTTTAGATCATAGGTCTCAATTGCAACTCCAACATTTACCCATGTGCTCCATGCCTAGTGTCGAGGGAAATTCTCTCTCTCCAATTGGGTTCTCCTTTCACCAATGTTCATTTTAGCTATTACTTCTCACATATTTCCTTTTATCCTTTCTTACGTCTCTTCATGTACCTCAGAGAGTGCTTGTCCTCTTTTTTCGCCTTGCTAAGGAAATAATAGTCTAGGCACTTCCCCCTATCCAATCACTTCTCTTGCTATCTATCAAGAGACAATTTGATCATTATATCACTTCCCCCATCTTTAAGGGTGAGGGCATCATCCTCTACTTATCGACTCTCTCATGGTATCATTTTAATTTTCTTAGGTGGAAATTATATCAATTGTGCCAACTCCTCCTTCTTCCAAGGTGAGGGGTGCCATCCTCCACCTCTCCACTCTCCACTCTCCCCCAGAGTTGGATTTTTGGGTCCCTTCTCTCAAGCTAGATTTACACTATTTTATTATTTTCAAGAAAATGATTTAATATCTAATTTTTTTTATAATATATTTCCCATCCAACTGTTGCTTCCGTGCCATCTTTCACAATTATGATTATACATACAAAAACATGGGTAAAAAGGTGGGGTTGTTACATGGCCATATTTTTTTCTTTAAACCTTCCTTGAAGATTGAAAGAATGCTCTACAAATTTAGGTTCAAAGAGATGCACCTCATGTTGGATGATTTCATTTAAATTTCCCATAAATAGGTCTAACAAATTATCCTCTAAAATATTCTTTACCTTGAGATTGAACTTTTTCAATTGTTGAATTTTCTTTGTAACTAGACCTTCTTCTCGAAGATTTGCGAATTAGCTGAAGAATGTATTTTTATTAATATATCTATAATGTTTCATAAATTCCTCTACTAAAATGTACCTAGATATAATATAATCATTTTTAGTTTCACAAAGCTATTGTTACCATACCTGTTGGTCTTGTTCAAAAAACATGGATGTAATATTTACCTTTTTTAAGGTTCCACTTGGTGTAGATCAAAGCATTTATCCATCTAAAATATCCATGTTATAGGATCATTACCATCAAACTTCCTCATGTCGATATTTAGAATGTAATAGCTCTTTGATGTTGACTTCAATCCCTAATGATGTGGATCTTGGATTGAAAATTCATGATTATGGTTATATGATTAAATATTTTTTCTCTTTATTGTAATATAATACTCTCCATATGTGATTTAGTATCAATTCCATGTGTCTCCTTATGTTCACGATTTACTTGGATCTCCACATCCCTTTTAGGGCGATCTTTAACAAAATTATTTGTAATTATTTTATTGCTTTCATGATGGATTTTTGTATATCTTCCTTATTTCCATTTCATCCATCATTTATATTTTAAGGTTTTCCTGAGAACTTGATAATCCACCTTTTTGAACATACAACCATCGATTTCATTGAATTTCTTTCATGATTTGGAGAACCTACATTCTATGTCTTCACTTTCTTCATAAGTCCTTGATGAGCCTTAAAGAGGTTTAAATGGTGAGATATATTTTGATTTTTTTTTGGAGACACATAAGAAAATAATAACAATATGCCTCTTTATCACAATTTCTAGTTATGCAAAAGAAAAGGATGTTCTAAAAAATGGGGCTACTTGTAAGTTACATACCTTTAAAACCTTAATTGGGAGAATATCCGAATGACTAAACTTTTTCTTGATATATCTCCGATTTTTTAGCCCTTTTGAATTTGGATTTTTTCTATGTAATACTCTTTCTTTTTTGCAATTCCATGAGTCAGACCATAATTTTATGTGGCAACTGAAAGTTAGGGTAACTTTCTCATATTTTGCTGATTTTTGGCCTCTTCCCTCAAGCGAATTTGTATAGCATGCCAAGTGTCTAATTATTCAAATGTAATTCTACAATTAGTAATTGAGATAATCCTATATGTATATTAATGCCTTAGAAGGATTTGTAATCTGAAAAGTCCAAGCAAAAATGTCATAGAAAAAAGACCAAGACAACTTGTTTGAAACCAATTTTCAGGATCCTTCACAAACCATAACTTCCACAAAGTATATCTTTGAAACTATAGCTATGAAATGATCTAAAATTTGAACCAAATGTTACCCAATATTTCTCAATATAATCCAAATTTCACTAATTCAAACTTCCCAAAAAATGTTATATTGAAGATTTTAAGATGACATGTTTGAAGCAACAAAATCATAGGAACATGAGCTTTGATACCAAATGTTATGAACCTTATGCCTTAAAAATGATAATAAACCAATAATTGCAATACTCTTTGATGGAGAAACCTCCTTTTACATTGAATATCATGAAAAAGTTAAGATTTTATGATCCAAAGATTAGGTTTCCTTAGTATATATATAGGAGACAAAGGATATGATTATAATAAAATAGGACCATGAGAGGTTTTAGCCTATGTAACAATATAATAATAGAAATATAATCACTCAATATATATGGATTAATAAGGGATTTATGGGTTAACATGGGGCTTATATAAGGTTTAACACAATATCACCAAACTTCTTGATTCTTGCCAATTCACTGAAGTGACATTATTCTAAATCTTTATCATATTATGCAGCTAAGTCGGCTATAAATAAACCCCAAATATAATGATAAGAATTGGGATTCATTTTAACTACCCATTCACACCATTCATAGGGTTTTATCTAAAAGTTGTTATGTGAATCCTTTTCTTATCATCCATAATATTATGCAATTCAAAATATTTCTCTATTTGGCACAACCATATAATCACCCCTATTCCATAAAACTTCTTTAATTCAACCTTGTGAAGGTTCACTCACTTAGGAAGTCATCCATGAGTAGCTCCACAAATGGAGTTAAATCCACTTGAAATTTCTTATTATTGGCTAGTTGTTCAACTTGAAGACTTCCTTTAGTTTTATGAGTTCCTTTAGACATATTACAAATTTATTTACATATTTTATAATATGTTGTTCCATTCTATCCATCTTTTGTTCCAACTATGTCATTTTCTTATCTATTTCTTCCTTATTTTCATTCATATCCCCTTTAATTGATTTTTGCATTTATGACAACTGACTTTCCAACTTGGATACCCTATATTATAAACTTCCATTCCTTAATGAGTCATGTATTAGCCTCCGAGAGGTTTAATTGGTGTAGTATTTTTTAAATATTTATTTAAATGCATTTGAGAAAATAACAATAATACTCCTATTAATCAAAATTTGTGTCACTTGTAAGTTACATACCTTTAAAACATTAAGGTAGTGTCTATCTAGATGTCTAACCTTTGCCTTGATATATCTTTAATATTTAAACCGTGATGGATCTAGAAGTTTTTATTATAGTACTTTGATATGTCTTTTTTGCAATTCTACAAGTTTCAACGAAATTTGATGTACCAAGTGAAAGTTGTGGTACTTTATTTTTACCTCTTCAAAGATTGAACTTGTAAAGTGTGGCACATTTTGAAATTCTCAAATTAAATTATAAATTTTTTATCTAAGGTATTTTGATATGTCTCTTTAGATCTCCGAAAAATTCATAGTTTGAAGAGTCTCAAGAAACTTTTATACTAAAAATGCTAAGATCATTTGTTTGAAACTAATTTTAGGACCATTTACAAACCATATTGTGCATATAATATATCAATGAAAAGGTAGTGAACCAAAAGATGAAAAATTTACTACATATATGATGATATGTTTCCTTAATAAGGTAAAATTTTGTATTCTAAACCATCACAAAAAAGTATAGCAAAATTTCCAAGATTACTCATATGAAACTAATTTCAAGGCCATTCACAAACCTTAAATTGCAATGAGTATATCTCCAAAATTATAGTGAATCCAAATTTGAAATTTTCTCAAAATATTCCATGAGATATGTTATCAATATGCTCAAAATTTCAAAATTAAAAGATTTCCAAAAAAAATTATAGTGAAAATACCAAGATGACTATTTGAAGTAGCAAAACACTAAGTTCATATGTGTTAATACCAACTATTATGAACCATGCACCTTAAAATGATAAGAAACCAATAATTACAATCTACTTTCAGTGGACAACATCATTTTGTAATGAATACAATGTATGAGACAAGATTTGGTGACCCTAAGAATAGCTCTCCTTGGTCTATATTGAAAACAAGATACAATTAAAATAAAAATGCACAATGAAAGATTCTAGTCAACCTCTTCATATAACAAATAATTTAATAATAAATATTGTTAAGGCCTTAATATAATGGCCTAAAATCCTCCAAAATTAGGATTAGTGTTGTTTGTTGAAAATAGCAACAAGAAAAGATAAAAATAGAATCCAGAAATTCTAGTTTAATTTGTCCTTGAATTAAACTGAGAATCAAAATCAAATTTTATTCTTATAGCAACTTGTAATAGTTAACTAGAGTGAGTTGAATTAGATAACTTAGGAATTTCGAGTTGGAAGTCTTTCTGAAGTCATCCATATGTTCTCCCTATATTATATGGGTCAAGAATGAGTTAAGTATGAATGATAGTTAGTTAACTGAGTTCATTGAGTTAAGTCCAATTAAATTAGTTCCAAACTGTTTGAGGAACTAATAGTGAGTTAAGAGTCAATTGATGCATTAGTACACTCAACTAGTGCAAGTCCAGTTAACTAAATATTCCCTAATAAGAAACTCATGCATGTTGATTATGAGAAAGACCCAATTGAGACTAGAGTGTAGGGACAATGTACTATTTGTTGTATAATTTTTTGAGTTGTACAGATGGTGCATGCAATCAGGAACTGAACCTAGAAGGGATTACACAGTTATGGATGAGGAATTTCCCTTTAAATACAGGCTAATTCTCTTAGGAATTGTGCAAAGAATTAGAAGTTTTGTGGCTTGGAAATTTGGCTAAGTATTGGCCAAAGGAAGTCATCAAGTGGAGGATAGGAAATACTTGTGCCAATTAAGCTCAAGGTTGAGCAAAGCATATTGTATTCATCCGAATTCTTTGACCAAGGGTACAAGGAAATGGGGAGCTTGGAGAGCAGACAGGAGGCTTGTCTTTGGCTTGAGCTTGTTTGTGCACTGAGAGATTGATTTTACTAAGCGCTGGGATTGTTCTTGTGAGAACAAGCATAGTAATCACATCTTGATTTTCTGGATTAATGCAATACAAATAGTGGGGTTTTGATCTGTGGCTTTCCCCGGATATTTGTTGTGTTATGTGCCCTTGATGTTCTCCCTCTTGTTGATTATTGTTTTGCTTGATCTTTATTTTCTTCTGTTGTAAAGAGTAGAAGTATATTCTTGTCTCTTGTTTTAGTAGATTAACTGAGCTTGTGAATCTACAAAATTATCTACATTATTGCTAAAAACATGACTTGTTCAATAATAGTTCTAACATTGAAATCTTTTAATAAGAAACATTACCTTTATTTCTTAAATGTACCTCTATTATTAAAAAAAAAAACAACAACATTATCTAAATTATTATTTTTTTAAAATATAAAATTTATTAATACAAACTTTCGAAAATTACTATTAAGATTATTATAAAAAAATTCTAACACGCATATAACAGTTTTGTTAATAAACTCGACATTGAAAAAAAAAAACAACGAACGATTAATTTATAATACAAGTTACACCACTTAACCTCTAATACAAGTTACATTAGGAAATAATTAATTAATGAATTAATTTAATGTGTTACGTACATTGATTTTGAATTAATTTTAACTAGAGTGCTAGAACAAATAATATAAAATTATAATATCATAAAATAGTTCACGAATATATGTTACTTGTGCAATTAAAAATCGTGTATTAATTTTAAAAACATTAGCAGTTGAGAAAGTGATTGCTTCAGTCATTTAGTTATAAAAAAAGTGTTATACACTTTAATAACATTTGGGGAAAATCACTTTTATGTGATGTAAACAATTTTCCAATTATAAAAAAGTCACTTTAGGAGTATAATGAGAGTCTTGATGCTAAAATATTTAGTATTTAATATCTTATATTCCAAGCAATGTTATAGTGGAGAATAGCGAGAGGTGGACCACCTAGAATAACAAACATTAACCACTACGATGTCACATATAGATGATCATTTTCTTAATGACCAACATTATTTTATTTCCACGTTTCTTGTGTGTTGATTCCCTATCCATTTCTCTTTCATTTACCAACAAAAAAGGATTGCAAATTTTGTATATCAAGAGTGATCTAATATTTCAAGAGTGATCTAGTTATTAGTAGTAAGGTTATGGAAGATTTTATAAAAACTATGATGCACAATTTCATCCATTATATGCTAATGTCTAAAAATAAAAATGAAAACCAACTTATTTACCTAGTAGGTCACTAATACAAAAACTAAAAGTACCTCACTTAGAATGAGTAGAAGAAGTCATTTACCTTTTCCTAATTCTAGGGGTGGGTTGAGGGGAAGTAAAGCTATGCTAGGGGTATCCAATTTACAAACAAGATGGATGTTTGTTGTCCCAACCATTCTCACTACCCTTCAAAAAAAGGCAATGGATATGGGCTATAACAAAGCCTTTGTGTTGTTGATTTCCATATGTAGTGATTATCTTTACCAAAATTTTCTAAGAGGCATTGCATAAGAAAATTATATGGAACTGATAGACTTATTTTTCATGTTTTTGCTTTTGCATGAGTCTCACTTTGTTTCCACAACTACTCAAGTTCCTTGAGTATGAAAAAAACACCCTTGTCATATATTTTAGTTGGTTCAAGATTTTTTTGATCAAGGAAAGCACTCAACTTTACTACACTATGTGAATGGAATTACATGGCTTTCTCACGATGTTTTGTGCCTTCCTCAAATACATCTCCAATTTATCAACTGATTCATATGAAAATCCATACATGTTTTGCATCCAATAAGAGAGACTATCTCAAAGTTTACACATTAAAGAATTTAATATTTTATCATAATTTGTAAGGGGTAAGGACGATAAAACATCTAACATTTTATATAATTTTACCTAACAACTACTTTAGATTCCAAATTGTAGACTATAATATCTAGAGCACCCATTAATGGTGGACGTAAACCCACCCCAAGGTGGTCCCCTCCAACTAACATCTTCAATCTCAAGCTTAATTAACTACTCAAGTTACCAATGACTCTAATAATGTTTAGTGATGTATTTTACAAATTTTCATATAGTAATAAGTATGCCATATCCTAAGAGAATCAACCAATAATGTTAACAACCTATAGTGTTTTGGCTAAAATAAGCCCATAATCTGAATTGTTGGGAAGAAGTTGGCATGTCCTTCCTACAAAACTTCATATCAACGTGATAACAAGAAGGAACGCTCCCTACCCACCCCCTTAAATTTGTAAGAGTCCTCATACCCTAATGGGACCAAAAGGAAATCCAATATTTACACCATAGAGAATTACCATATGCATTCCCCAAAGGCTTTCCCAACTTCCAACTCATTTGAGATTCTAGTCAAATTGGAGGAGAATTTTTATGCATATAACATTGACATCATCATTACTCTTTATTAATGAAGGTAGTGGCATTGAACATAAAAGGGCTCACTAACCCTTAGTAAAAAAATTAAAATATATATAATTAGTACTATGCTTCACAATTGTAAAATATTTTATTTCTAATTAGTGAAAATTATTAGGTTTTTGTGAAAGAATGCTATAATTTAGATATAGTAATTTTTTTATTGTTCACCTCCATTCATGAATATGGTAAGGCTATGGTGGCAACCCTTGTGGCACTTCAACTTACCTATCCTACCACAAACTTAAGAATTCGTCCATATTAAATACTGGCAAGGATATGTTGAATCTAGATAGATGAATATTTGATCAAATCCTATATCTATGTTTCCATCATTTTTAATATTAAACCATTTCTTGAGATGGATGACATATTAACTCCCTAAATTCCACCAACTATCTTATTGCTATTTCAACATGGTGGTTACAATGCATGTTTTGGATAAAATACCCTCTGATAATAAGATGTTGATCAAAACTCCCTCAAACCTAGGCTTTGGTTATATCCTCTAGTAATAAAATAATGAACAAAACTTTATCAAGCCTAGGCTTTGGTTATATCCTCTAGTAATAAAATAATGATCAAAACTTTATCAAGCCTAGGCTTGGTTTATATGGCACTAAAAATTTTAGAAAAATATTCATATAATTTCTAATTTATTTCATCCAAATTTCAAAGACGTTGGCACCAAAGTAGGAACGCTTTTTGAAGAAATGCACAAGAGAATCTGATGGTCATTGAAGATTTGGTACGCATGCAAGTCATGCGATGCAAAACATTGTGTAACATTGGCAACTACTTTTTACTACATCATGAGTTAGTTGATTTTAATTATGGGGTTGTTATTATTTTAGGGATATTATTAATACCATGTGCCACTATATTAAAAGGGAGTATAAGGAAACATTTTGAGGCTTTGGTAGGTGTCCTTTCACAAGTTTTGTTGGAAGGAAATTTTCAAGCCGTGGAATTAAATAAGTGTTCTTTGTAATCAAATTCCCATCGCTGAATGCATCAAATGTAAGGATCTAGGTTTATTATTTAACATAATGAAATATTAGTTGATTATTCTCTCTTAAATACCATTTTTTGGTAATGAATTATTTCTATGGATGGTAAATATATGTTTTTATGTGAAATTTATTGTGAATGAGTAGATTCTAGAATATTATCATGAATTCATAGAGTGTCTAATTTGCTCTATTTCTTATAATTTTCACAAATGTTTCAAGTGAGATCTTATTGGTTTAATGAAGATTGAATATGCCAATGCTTATGGGGTATTGGTTGGCTAAGTGTCTTGAATCTTCAGTTTAAAATACTGTGCCAATAATTGGTTTTTTCATTAAGACTTGAAAATAGTGTTCCCCATGAAAGAATGAGGAAATGACATGGAATCCATCAAGAAAATAGATAGAGGACCAAATCTCAAAGAAATAAAAAGAGTTTATGCAATGAGAAACCAAGAATATCTAGGTCAACACAAAAGAATGGAAAGAAAGGTACATTTACTCAGGTCTGCATCTAATTTTGTTTGCCAAGTTTCCCTATGTAGTGCATGAGTGGATAAAGAGTTAGATGGAAATTAATCCTATCTAGCAAGTTTAGAAATTAATGGGTAGGCTCCAATAATTAGTCACTAGGTCAAAAACTTGTCCAATACTCCCACTACGTGTGTAATGCCTAATCTAGTAAAATCCATTGCATACATCAAATTAGCAATAAAACTTGCATATAGGGACATGTCATCTTCCCTTCCTATGTGTTATAACATTGATATGTAGATACCTTTACACTTACATAAACATAAACCTATCCTATTTTATATTCTTACATATTAATCCTCTACAATATTGTCTTGACTTACTTCATCTAATTTAACATGAGTTTCTTGTTTGGCCAATCTCTTTTAATTTCCATGCCCAAAATGAAATTTGTAGCACCAAGATCATTCATTTAAAATTTAAAGGACATATGAGTTTTCACATCCTAGACGATTTCCTTGACATTTCCAACAAACAACATAACATCCACATATAGAACCAAATAAATAAGATGATCATCAACTAATTTTAATACACAAATGTGAACTATTTTTCTTCTTTTGAAGCCAATTCCAATATATAAGTATCAAAATTTTGGTACTACCTCCTTGATGATTAATTAAACCCATATAGGGACCTTTTCATCACATGCACACTATCTTTCTTTCTCTTTACTCCAAAGCCTTTTGGCTACGTCATGTAGATTTATTCTTCCAAATCCCCATGTCGAAATGTTGTTTTCACCTCCATATATTCTATTTCAGAATAAAAAATAACAACAACGACTAAAATAAATATAATAGAAGTTAACTTGACATCAAGAGAAAAAAAATCACCAATGCCCTCTACCTATGTTAAAAATAGCAACAAGAAAATCCTAATTTAATTTGTCCTTGAATTAAATTCAGAATTAAATTGTAATTCTAGTTTCATAGCAGCTTGTAATAGTTAACTAAGTTAAGTTGACATAGTTGGATCAATAAATTTCGAGTTGGAAGCCTATATGGAGTCATGTAGGGAGATCCCCCAATTTTAGGGGCCCAAGTTGAGTTCTGATTGAGTTGTAATTATTTAATTGAGTTTAACTGAGTTAAATTAAGTTAAACTAGTTCTAACTGTTGGAGGAACTAGTGAGTGTTCTGTTATTGTTAGTATTTGCATCCTGCCATCAGTGATCAGAATTCTCTTTTCATATCATTTTAAGGGTCCGATTCAAAATTTTTGTATCATTCCACTAGGTCATGCTAAAAATTAGTCACTGATGGTAGTCCTAGTCCAAAAACATCACACTTCCCTAAATGTGATTGCTTACTGGCATAGTTTCATATCTTGTTGACTATACATCATCCATAAAGTTATTTTTATCATGCCATTTGTGTCAGTCACGAGGTCATTATGTCATCTTGAAATTCAATGCTTCAATGTCTCATTAGGTCTTTAAAGGTTTTCAAGATTTCATTAGGTCATTAGGGTTGCCAAGATTCCATTCCATTGCATAAGACCAACAAGCAAAGAGTGATCAAATAACATCCCTTCACCATGTGAAGATGATTTGTAAAGAGAAATGCTTATTTCATTATATAATTTTATGTCTTTCAAATGTAATAATTTCACCATCCCAAGCTATTAAATTAGTGTTCCAAAGATGCTAGACCATCAAAAGATCATTTTTTCAAAGGAAATAGTCAAGTGAAAGGGTAAAGTTTCAAAGGGTTAAGTGCATGCCAAAGGGAGTTGTTTTTTCCCAAGGGTGTCCAAATCATCATTTTTCATAAGCACTAAACCCTAATTTCCTCACCTATTGAGCTAGGGTTGGCTATGAAATCAGAGACATTTGAGTATATGAGGCATAAAGGAGGTCATTTCAGTGAGTGTGAGGCCATTCCAACTCATACACATCATGTCTCCATCATCTTTCGATAAGTCATTCCAAGGGACAAATCATTTGCCACGCATAGGGCCAATTTTTCTTCAAACTATGTTTTAGACTAAACAAGGAAGAATTTGGAAAAAGTGAGAGATTTTTTTATCCACAATAGGCCAAAGAAGAAAAACCTCCTTCACGTTTTACACAGGTGTCATGGTTTTAGAGAAATGCCAAAAATACAGTTGCCTCAGGAGAGTTGATGCACTTCTAGAGTGACCTTGGGAAAATCAAGATTTATTCTAGCTATGTTGACCCAATGACTTGCCTGATGAGTCAAATGATAACTAGATATAAAGATCTTTCCAATGAGCTATCATGAGCTCAATTTGGAGCTGAGGAAGACCTCCAAAAGTTGACTGTAACATCACTATGCATTTTGGAAGCCTCATTCTACACATTTTGACTAGTCTTGGGAGATTGAGCTTTTGATAGGGAAAATGAGCTCCAAATTGAAAAATTCAAGATGTTCTGGAAAGTAGACGCAAAATATTTCCAACTAGCTATCCCATGCTCAATTTGACATCGGGAAGGTAGTTAAAAGTGGACTTAAAGTGGCACTGTTCTTTTGGTAGGATGGTGTTGTGCTTTTGGCAGTGGCATTGCGCTTTTGGCAGGAGAGCTTAAAAACCCTCAAATTCTCAAGGAAAATATAAATTTCTATCTCCTTCCATCATTACAAGTAAGTGAACATCCCTCACTTTAGTTTTGGTTTGCAAATCCAATGTTTAAGCATCATTTTCCATGTTTAATATGAAACCCTAAAATCTCCCTAATGATGCCTAAAACACTTCATCCTATCACTTGTCCCTACAGCTCTAAATTCACCTATCCTTATTCCCCTATCACCTTGTCCCTTTTTCCCTTTACCCTATTCCATATCATTCCCATTCCCTTTGTCCCTCTTCCCCAAGAGAAAATTCTCAAGCAAACAAGCCGACCCTCTCATTTCCTACCTCATTCATTTTTACCCATAAATCCATTTCCCATCCCCTCACTCCTAAAAAAATTTCACTCATTCCCTTCATACAACCTCCAGCCTTGTAAAACATGGACACAAAGGACAGAGACTATGAGGAAGAGAACACAGGCAGTGACACCTCGACAGATAGAGCTAGGCAACAGAGAAAACCACAAAACGGAGGCTTAAGTACAAGCTCTGGTGGACAATTTAGAGAGGGCCAAGTATGTCATAACATACTTGGAGCAAGAAAACAAGCAATTGAGTGACAAACAAGTCCTCAAGGAGCTAGAAATGCTCAAGGTAAAACGACAAAGTGGTGAAGAAGCACAAGTCACTTTGATTCCTATTGAGCAAGAGACTGAAGATGATAGGGAGAATTGGCTTGAGAGAGTCAAATTGCACCTTGAGAAGCTGATATAGAAGGCCAATAGAGACAATCAGATGATTAGACACATGGCCTATCATTATAGGACCCGAAATAAGATTTGCAACAGGAGGGTCAGGAAGATGAAAGCTAGGCTAAGGTGGGCTTGGAAAAGCAAAAAGGAGGAGGATAGACTTAGGATGCTGGCTGAAGCTTCCTTGGCTCATCATAACATTGATGATGGTGCTTCTCACCAATTTTGGGCAAATTTGGAGCAAATTTTTTCATTTGCAAATTTTGGAATTTAATACACAGAAAAACTGCCTATAAGCGTAGTGCCATTGGCGCTGTGCTTTTCCTAGGGGCGCCCATTGAACAAATGGTTTACATTTTTAGATTTAGAGCGATGAGGACATGCACCCTAGCAAGTTTCAAATCTTTTGGGGGTAGAACTGGTCCACCAAAAGGTCAAACAACACCCTAAAAATGACCTTTCTGCCACTTTTTGGACACACAGAAGCAGTGTTGGGAGAATCAAGTTTTGAAAGGTCAAATGAGTTCCAAATTCAAAAATTCTACCTGTTTTGGAAAGTAGGCTTGAATCCCTTTCCAATGAGTTATCATCAGCTCAATTTGGATTTCAGGAAGGCCTCCAACAGGGACCTGAAAGTGGCTTTGTGCTTTTGACCAGTGGCGGTGCGCTTTTGACAGTTTTGCTCAGGGTTGCTATTTTTCCAGTTTTTTTATTGTAATCATTGATTCTCTCTCATGGTGAATGATTTACTATTATAAATGATGACTTGGCATGTAATTATGATAGATAAATAGTGATAGAGGGTAGATTCATTGCTTTAGAAGTTAGTTTGAGCTCAAATGAATCGGTTTTTCACTTTTAGAGGTAAGTTGTTGATGATACCTGTATTCCTGTTTCTTGTTCAGTATTAGTTAGATTAGCACCTCATCTTAGGGATTCAACCCATGAGGATGGAAGGAGGTTGAAATCATGTCTACATCTTCTTCTTCTTTCTCATGGTAAAGGGTTGGACTCAGTTGGATGCTTAGACCTTGATTGTACACCTTTGTAAGTAGTTTGGCACGAGATTAATAAGAATTGTAGCTATTTTTATGGGATCCCTGTGGTATGGAGTTTTAATACAGTTTCTTCTTCTGTGATTATATTTTTATATGTTTTATGTATGCCATTAATCATTTCATTGCTTCTAGTTGAAATTTTTCAAGTTTGATAAGCAAAATTCATTGCATCAGTGCTTCTGCCTTGGGAAACCATTCACCATTTCATGTTTTCTGTAGTCCAGGAAGGATCCATGGTTTTTAGATGCCCTTCTTGGCTTCTCACCAGTCTTAAACACTTCACCCCATCAAGTCCTAAAGTTCTAAGGCCTATTCCTACCTTGCCCCATTGAACACCTTGCAATTCTGACCTAGTTTCCCAAACCTAAACTAGCCAGCTCCTCCTGATCCAGCAAAACCCTTCCAAAATCAAATCAAAACTTTAGAACTACTATACCTAGCCTAATATCATTTACGAGATCTAGTCATCTTGACTGAGATCCTTATGGAGAGAGCCCTCTCCCGGCCTAGTAGGCTAGCTACTTGTCTAAGTGTGGTTTGTGGTTACCCTGGCATTGCCTTCCTTCAGCCTGAGGTTCAATCCAGGTGATAACATGGTCAAGTGAATTAAATTAGATTTAATTCACATGTAATGATCAATCAAATAATTTATAATTTACTCAAAATAGATCATGCATGTTAGTTCAGAGGAAGACCCAGTTGAGATTAGAGTTAAGGGACAGTGTAATGTTAGTTGCAAAATCATCTAAATTAAGATGATCATGCATGCAATCAGTAGAATGCCTATGGATGGATTCTGCAGTTATGTGTGGGGAATTTCCCAATTAAATATGGTTAATTCCCTAAGAAATTGGGCAATGAAGTAGGAGCTTGGTAGGTATCATATTTGGCTAAGTATTGGCTTGAGTTGGTTTGTGAAGTAGTGAGATAGTTTGTACTTATGCATATATTGTTTGGGTTGAACAAAATTTTTATTTTATTCTCAGATCTTCTGGTTAATGAAATATACATATAGTGGGGTTTTTAGCCATTGTTTTCCCTAGAAAAATATTGTGTTATGTTATGTGTGATTGAAATTCTTCCTTTTCTACTTCATGATTTCATCGATATTTTTTTTTTGTTGATGAGTAGAGTAGATTTAGGTCTTTTGTTTTAGCATCTTACATAAGCAGTTTGAATCTATAGAAAAAATCTACATGGTATCAGAGATGAAATCACTATAGAAGAGGAGAATACCAGTTTGTTTTGCAGGTGAAATCAAATTTGCAGTTTCCTACTTCAGAGTGAGTAGGATGTCATTCTATGGTTTGAGACTTGAGTATGCTCTATTGGGAAACTTGAATTACATAGCTTGGAAGGACATGATGGAGGAAGTGTTGGAAGACAACGGGCTGAAGGAATTCATAGATCATGATATCTTGAAGCTTCCAACATCTGATGCTAAAAATCCAGATGAATGGAGAAAGTGTGTGGCAAAGGTGAGAATGATCATCCTAGAAGGGGTTCAAGATCATATTGTCTTGAATCTCTATGGTAAGGAAAATCCATTTTCAATGTGGAAGGCATTGACAAACCTATTTCAAAGCAAAAATGACCACTAGAATCTAGCACTGAAGGACAAACTCATAAAGATCAAGATGGAGAAGGGCGACGCAATTGCGAAGTACTTGACCAAGTTCACCCAATGTCAGGATGAGCTTAGAATTATCAACGTTACTATTGCAGAAGATGATATGGTGATCCTAGCACTTCTAGGACTCCATCTCTTCTTCCATGGCTACCTCCCACTTCTTCTTGCTTTCAACCTGCATTGCTTCTTCATAACATTCGGGTTCACCAGAATTAGTCAACAATAAATAATATAATGAAGGAGAGTATCGTTCAGGGGGTCTACTTATCCTGGTAGATCTTCTAACGCCGCTTTCAGGTGTTTGGGGTGCCTGCTGCTGTTGTGGTGGTTGCTGCTGTTGTGGTTGTTGATTATTATTATTTTCAGGCACCTTTACTTTTCAGTGATTTCATCAAGAACTGTGTATTCCTTGTTTTCTTCTTCCTGTTTCTTTTCCTGCAACTGATCCTTATACAAGACCTTTCATTGAATATTACATCTCTGCTCCTAATGATTTTTTGATTTTTATAATCATATAAGCGATAACCAAAATCATT
>APFE030502868.1:0-12552 GCA_000404065.3 Pinus taeda | reverse complement strand
AAGTGGATGATGAACAAGGGGAAGTAGTACTTGAACGAAATAAAACTTTGACACGGGTTGAAAATTCACTAAGCTGAATTTCTTCAAGATTAGTATCTGCAAAATCTTCTTGTTGCTCCTGTTTTCTAAGGAACTTAGGAATTATATTGGGGTTTTCAAAAACAACTGGGGGATTTGGGTCTGGATTTGATCTTGTATGACACAAATGTTTTTTGGGAGCCAACTTCTAGCTTGTTTTTTGGGATTTTTCTAACAATACTGTTTAAACAGAAACTTTTAAAGGTCAATTTCTTCCTCTACGAAGCTTCGCACTGGTTTTGTGAGGTTATCTCAGGAAGCTGCCCAACGGAGTCGCCATTATGTTAACACTCAGGTGTCCCTAAGCTCCGGAAGGGATACAGCCGAGGTAACCACAAACCAATCTTTAGATTGCAGGTTCTAGCCCACCTGCAATCAGAGAGGGCTCTCTCTTAATGATTTAGCTTTGTTGTTGATGATTTTAGGCTAGTTATTGGGTTTAGGGGTTTTGTTTGTGTTTGGGTGGTGTTTGGGTGGAAGGAGGATGCTTTCAAGTAAAGAGGAAATGCATAGTGTGATAGTTCAAACCATTGGACATGGAGTCGGGGAGTAAGACTGATGGTGCATTTTATTTGTCACAAGAGGAAAATGGAGTAGGGTAGCTGCACATAAAACAACCTTCAAGCTAAAAGGATGGAATGAAATGTAAGGAATGAGAGGCAATTAAGAATCTCTCACTCAGCTTAACAGAGGGAAGGAATGAACTCTATCTAGGGGCAGTTAAGAATCCCTAGATAACTGTCATACATGGTGAATTAGGTTAAACATGAGCCATCTGGAATTCATATTAATGCCTAAAACAAATGAGAACATAAAGAAATAGCAGCAATTGAGCATAGAGTGCAGTTAAACAAGTTCTAAGCTAATCTTTCTTTCTATTGTTTAGATGGTGATTTATGAATCGAAAACAGAGGTAAGAAGCACTTATTGAGTCATGTAACAGCACAAGAATTCCACAGTCACTCTTCAACCATTAAACACAGTAAACAATCCATTCTCCAAGCTCATAAGCAGTCTTTGATTATAGAGAGTATCAAATATACAGTGCGAGTCTTTCCTTGAGTGAATCAACTAACCAAAAAATAACAACAACCAACCCTCATTACATTTTTCAGGGTGATATATATAGGTAAAATATCCAAAAATATTTATTACATCTTACCTAAACAGGTCTGCGGAAAAAAGCATTTTTTAAACCTAACTTGTGTTGAAATCAAATGCGAGTAAATATTCCTTCGTTTTCGTAAAAGGTAGCTGGATCAAAATGAGTTAATGTGGCGTCCTCTGTGGCTTGGTGCAATTCTTATGCAATAACTGTGCTTTGAGCTTTGGTTTACTGATCTTATGTGAGTTTGATGTGCAGTAAGTGTGATTTGAGTTCCTTTAAATGGCCTTTACTACTTCTTTGACTTTGCTGGATGGTTCTTTAATGCTTCATCTGCTTCGGGCCGGTGATAGATCTTCACTGATACACTTCGTCGCAACACTGATACTCTTTGGCATTAAATTGGGCTTTATTTCCCCTGATACTCTTTGATAATTGAATCGGGACACTCTCTCTCTCTACTGATGTGCTACAAACTGCAAAATAAGGCCTTTCCTGCCCTTTTTGGCGCAAAATGGCTGCAGAACCAAAAGATTCCCCAAAGATTCCCCATTTTGGCCCATTTCCCGTAGCGATACGCGACTAGCACTAATCGTGCATCGAAAACTGCCTCTGAATTTCATTCTGGGCTTCCGAAACCTCAATGTTACACTTGTGCGTTTTTTCAACTACTGACGTTAGCAGTATGGCAGATGACTTCAGCATGACATCAGCAGTAGGACCCCCTTGTACGGTGATGACATCAGTATGATGACGTCAACAGGGTGACGTGGCAGTACATTAGGGTGATGATGTGGCAGTGACATGGTGGCAGGGTGATGTCAGCAAGGTGCAGGAAGGAACGGGTGAGTTGGCGGCAACTTGGTGGGTGACGTGGTGCTTACGTCATGTGAGGGGAGGGCGGTTTCTGGTTTCGGGTGCACTGCTTTTGCACTTGAGCGGTATTGGCAGGGGGGGCTCCGCCACAACCGGGAGGGCGACGCGTGGCGGGAGTACGACGACAAAACGCCGATCTCCCGGGCGCTATCCTTCAGCATGTCAGGGCACAAAAAGACCCGCCGACCACAGATCTCAGGCTCTGGCGATCGGACGGCTGGCGGATAAGACGAGGTGGCGGATGGATAAGGAGTGGTCCCGCGCGCCAAATTTTTCCAATTTTTAACTCGGCGGGGGTAGGGAACTTTAGAAAAGTGGGTTTTTAGGGGTTAAACATGCGTGGGGTTAAACATTTGAATGCGGGATTTTAGGATAAAGGGGCAGAAAGAGGGTTTTTTATGCATAGGAGTGAGTCCCAATGCATTTGGAAGGGGTTTTTATAAACAACATGAGGGTTCTTATTAAGTTTCAGGAAAACTTAGTAATTCCCAAGGAATACTTATGGTTATTTTTCAACCAGGGGGAGGGGATAAGCATATAGTGGAGCTATATAGTAATGTTAGTGGTTAATATGACCCATTATAAAAAGCCGCTAAGTATGTGAATCTTAGGCTATTAGGGGAAGATGGTCCATAAAGGGAATGACCATTACTTGAGTAAAGTAGATATTTACCAAGGCATTTGATATGAACATGATGAAACTGAGAGATATCAAGCAGATCTTGACCTCTCTGAGGAAGTTAGTGAGTGATTTAGGGAATAAGGAAAAAGGGGGAAGTTACTCATGCCTTGCTTGAACTCCTCCATATGAAAATTGTCTGATAATTGTGACCTGAACAAATATGACACTTGAAAACATGAAATTTCTCACAAATCAACATTCTGCAACCTCAAAACTACCTACCTAGCCTACTTACCTAGCATTTTTTCTTCTTTTTTGTTTCGGTGCACTTAGACTTGCAGACCCAGCTCTTTCAACTTTTTTCTTTTTCTGTCTTGCTATCTACATCTACACTTATTTCTTCCAAGGGCCCAGATTAAGCAGTTGGGCTCCTTTGCTTCTCTACCTATCTAGGAATCTGCCAAGATTAAACTGTTTGGACCTCCCTTTAACTGAAAATTATTCAAGAATGGAATAGCACATCAAAATTGGAACACAGCAGTAGCACCTGAACTAGCACACTCTCATGGCATCATTCTTTGGCCTCTATAGCAAATATGGAACACTGCAACATGCAAAGTATGACATATTTGGCATGTAAAAATGTCAATCACAAAATATGAGTAACCTGCTGCAGCAGGAGGCTAACATGCCCCTCCAAAATTTGATTCTCCCAAGATTGCTTCTTGTGTAGCAAAAAAGTGATAGAGAAGAATTTGATTCTCCCAAGACTGCATTCCAATGTATCAAATGTATGCATTGTATGTCGCTTCTTGATGGACATAAATTCATCATTTACCATGCATACATTTACCAAGTAATGAAGAAAAAGTCAATTTTCAAGAAAACTAGGAAAGAAATAGAAATTAAGGCAAAACTGGCAAAATTAGTTTAATGCATAGTGCCATTTCAAGGCCAGTTTTGGAGGCCTTTCCGATGTCCAAATTAGATGAAAATTGGCTTGTTGGAATGCGTCTCCTATCTAGTTTCTAGAACAATTTGATTTTTCTAATTTGGAGCTCATTTGCCCCTCCAGAATTTGAATCTCCCAAGGTTGCTTCTTGTGTAGCAAAAAAGTGGTAGAGAGGGTACCTTTTGGGTGATTTTTTCCCTTTTGGTGACCAAGACCTTGTCCAAAATTTCTCACTATTTCTGGGTTTACATATTTTTCAATGTTGATTCTAGATATGTAAACCATTTTTCAGGAATATGCCTCCATCAAAAGCGTAGCACCAATGGCGCTACGCACTTATTGGAAAAACATGTTTTTTACATTAAAAATTTCAAAAAATGACAAAAATTGCTCCAAATTTCTTGAAATTTGGCATGAGTGATCCTTGTTTAGGTGCTTGTGTAGGCCAATGATGCTTTAGCCAAGATCTTGAGTTTATCATGCTCTTTCTTGCTCTTCAAAACTCTTCTTAGCTTGGTTTTTAGCCTCTTTACTCTTGTTTTGTAAATCCTGTTCTGAGATAAGTAATGACAGGCCATATGGCACAACATTCTCTTCTATTTGTTGGCTTTTTCAAGTAACTTCTCAAGGTGAATGTTCACCCTTTCCAGCCATGTCTCTCGGTCATATCAATTTCTTGCTCAAGGGAGGTCATCTCCATCTTTGTTTTCTTTGCCTCTTGCCTATCTTCCCTAATCATTTGCAACTCCATAATAGCTTTCTTATCTGTCAATTGTTTTTTTCCTGCTCAAGATAGTTAATGATCCATTTGGCCCTCTCAAGGTTAAGTGATAAGGCTTGTATTCCAGCCTCCTTCTCTTTGATAATCATGTCCTTGATTCATGAGCCTTGAGAGCCCAAGTCAATGACATCCTCCTCAATCAAAGTAAACTCTCTATCTTGCCCTTCAGTAGGGCTCTCCTCATGCATATTTTTCTTCCCTTTGTCTCTGCTATTTGACTGTTGGCCAACCTGTATAGTTGGAGAAGAAGGCAAAGCCCCTTCCACCCCTGGTGGAGATAGCATTTTCATGTAACCTAGTGAAGAAGGTGAGACCCCTTCCACCCCTGGTGGATATAGTACTCGCTTGGCAGCAGCAAAAACCTCCTTGTGCCTATCTCATAAGTAACAAATATTGGCATACCTGTAGTCCCGGTCTCCTAAACACCTATTTGTTCCGATGGTCCTCCTTCCTCCTGAGGCATTGATGACACCTAAGGGCCTTTGAACATTTCATGGGTAATAAAGGTCTCCCATGGTATGTTCGGAAAGTTTAACTAGTGCAACACAACAATCTTAATTAATGAGAAGTGATAAATGCTGCCGAGTTGCTGAGGAAAAGGTTTTCTTTGAACATAATGGGCCATCTTCTGAATGTTCCTATATATAATGTAAGGGAGGTTCATCATCCTAACCCTAGTAAAGTGCATCAACAACTTGATATGATATGCATACAAGTGGGAAAACCCTCCTTCACAGGTAAAATAGTTAATGATAAGCTTCATAAGAGGAGCAAAATTGTTCTCCAAGTATTTGAAAGGAAATACTCTGTTGATTTGGCTATGATATCTAGCCTTAATGTAAGGCTCATAATGTTCTCTATCCACATACTGCCCTTTATTCCATTGCTCACCTACATTAAGGATGCCTTTTACTTTTGAGATGGTGGTAGGTGACACGGTGAAGGAGGCACCAACAAGATTCACTTGGCCATTATGTAGATGGGTGACAAACAACTCGGCAAGCTCATGATGCAACTTTACCCTCTCCACCATTTCAAAAAACTCATAGCAAGACTGATGTTTAAAACTAGATATCGTAAGAGGACAAGCAAGAAATTATGTGAGATTGATAGGTTCCTCCCAAATGTGCTTCCCCCTTTGTGTGGTTTTCTTGGCACATGTGCTTCTCTGAAAGTGTTACATAAAGTTTCCTCCTCCTCCTCATAATCTGTGTCTCCCTTCTCTCCCTCCATGGGTTTTTGATAATGCTACAAGTGATGTAAGATGAAGGATGAAAGTGATAAAAAGACGAGTATGAAGAGATTTTAAAAATGGGGAAAGGGAGATATATGGGGAATGTGACTGCTTGAGGGAATGTTGGGGTTTTAGGGAATGAGGGGAATGAGGGAAATGAGGGGAATGGGTATATTTTAGAATGTGGAGTAGGGATTTGGTAATGAAGTGGGTGTAGTGAAGATGTATTTGGGAGTTTAGTGTTTAGGAATAGTGTAATAGGGCTAGGGTTTTTTAAATGAGAGTGGGATTTTTAGAGAGTGAACTTTGATGATTGTGGGATAGGGAATAGGATTTGGAAAATTCACTGTGAATGGAGTATGAGAGAACATCAACAACCTTTGATAACTTATGAGAGGTGGTTTAGTAATCATTTAGTGTTTGGTTTTGACAATTTGTTAGGGTTTGTTCTAAATGAAGCCAAACACAACCCTAGCAACCAAACATTACTCTTCAAAGCAAGGAAGAATGATGTACTTACTTGGAACAAGCATCAAAAAGTTTTTATGGAAGTTTCAAGGCGATTTGAGGCAATTTCAAGCTTCTCCAACAAGTGTGTAGTGCTCACTAACAAGTGCACAATGCCAGTTTAATGCATAGCATGAGACCAAATTAACATTGTGAAATTGCAATAGGTGCATACTGCCAGTTTAATGTGTAGCACCAGGGAAATAATATGCAGTGCTGACAACTCTTTGCGAAATTTCCTCTGTTTTCCTCCCTTGGCTAAAAATTATGTTTTCAATTCTCCTTACCTCTTCAATAAATAAGGAATGAATAAAATATATGAAATGGCCCTTTATATACTTTTCGCTCTTTTGATTTTTCATAAACAAAAACCCTCTTTCCTAATGTTTTGTCACTTGTGCACAATTCTCTGTTTTTCTGAATTTTGGACATTTTTACTTTTTGTAGGTGGACTTAGTCTCTTCATGGACCTTTTGCAGTGGCAGAAGCTCACATTGTTACTAGGTCACCAAGAACACTTATGAAGAATTATTACATATAGGAACTATAAAATTACATAATTTACATGAAATGAAACAATGAAGTACAAATGCTCTGTTTCACCTCAAAACAAAGTTTTGAGGTGAAAGAGCTTTATTTCAACATATCAAAAGTAAACTCAGAACTGTATGAACCTTTTAATCCTCTTCATGTGCCTGTTGACCCTTTTATTCAATCTTTCATGACCATGATGACAAACCCTAAGACCTAGTGAAACTAAACCCTAAAACTAGTTTTTATAAATGAAATGAACTGAAATGACTATAAATGACTGAAAAGAGGTTTGAACAAGCCATCAAGTACGTGACATGAGGGAAACTGAAATGAAACCACTACCATATGTTGATCCATGACCTAATGGAATGCTGGTGATTAAATGAGGCAGCTAACATGCATGCGAGAAAGAGAAATTTTGATTGATGATGCCAGTGTGAAGATACTGACACTAACACCTCACCCCCTTTTAGGATCTTCTGCCATCTTCTAACTCTCGATAAATAGTCACTTACATATCACTTATTCTTAACTCACTCATGCATAATCCTTCTAGAATAACATGGAAACATAGGAAAATACATTAAATAAATCAATTTGGAAACCACCTCCCTTAGTAAAAGAAGACCCCTAGGTCTAATCAAATATGTTTTGACTAGGAAGTGAAGTTCTCCTGCATCATACTCCGAAGGAAGAAAAGATCATGATCTCCTAATTATGAGTTCCTTTCTTGATGTCCTTGTGGATCCCAAATTTTATGTTGTAGTTGTATATCTACTTTGATACATTAATGTTCTTTTGTTGCCCTTAGTTCTCCAGGCTTCCAGACTTGAACCTATTATTTCCCATTTTCTTTTCTAATGAAAAGTATTTTAGTAATTGACACTTCCCTGCTAGTTTTCCTTTTCTTTTTGATGCATCTTCTCATGGGTGTATCCACAATCCATCATTCTCCTTATCTAGTTATGTCCTTGTTTTAATTTCACTATTTTTGTTCACAAGTTATTGTCCATACTTTGGAGTTTCCACATTATCTTTGAGCACAATTTTCTCTTCTTGCAATTCATTGTTGCATTTTGAAGATGTAGTCTTTGGCTGATTAACCTCTCCTCCAAGTAATTTATCTCCTCATACAATTCAATAAAACCAACTTCAATTGTGTTTGTATACTCCATGAAATGTCCATCACTTGTGTCTTCTTTAAGCCACTCGTCCAAACCCTCCATCTCTTCATCTATACTTTTTCCCTCTAGTGTGAAACTATTTAGTATTCCAATAAATGGAATCGTCTTGAACATGTATTCATGAAGTGTCTTCTCATATTTTGTGTTGACATCATTTTTGTGAGATTATGTTGCTCCATATTATTTTTGAACAAAATTTGAGATATGTTCTCCTTCAACTTCCTCAAAATATGCATACATATACTAACTATCTGTTTTAGAGTCAATAGTTTCTTGAATTTCTCCTACTATCAAAATCATCATGCAGTCCTATATGTGTTTCATAATGTCTCTATCTTAGTTTATTACTGAATGTTCTTCTATTAATGATGTCCTAACAACTACTACAAGCCTTAGATTGATTTTCTTCAACTTGCCTTATTATGGTAACTTCCTCATTAACTCCACCCTCTTCAATATCAATGAAAACATGCTCAACTCTGAATCTCTCTATTTCAAACATTTCTTCTAAGAGTTTCATTTATTCATTAACATGCACTAGTATATCATATAATCATTTATAGCTTCCTCTTTATTAAGGAGTAACCTTTGTTCAAGTTCACAAAAAAAAAACGCTCATTTCATACTTAGATACTCTTAGTCCTTCCTTCAACTTGACATGTAACCGTTCCTTTAGTTTCATTTATAATGAATTCCATCTCACCTTCTTTTTAATTATCCAACCATATCTTTGGTCCTTCTCATATTCTGGTATGAAATCCTATTGTACATTAAGATGTAGTTTTAATTCAACCATTTCCGTTTCTAATTCCTCATCACTCATTATCTTCATGCCATCTGCTTTGTCACTCCTCTTCATCTGATTGTGACTTCTCTTTGAACCCTTATGATGACTATCAATATTAATTATTTCCTTGTATCATCTACCCTCCTTGTCCACTTGCGAGATGCAGTATCCCTTTCCCATCTCTATAACAAGTTTGTCACTTGTCACCAATACAAAGTCATCCACTCTGTATCCTCTCTTTCTCTTGTGGTTATTTATAGTAGAACCTCTTCTCGAGCCCCTCTACTAAGATTTGAAAGTAGTTGGCTTCTACATATTCAACTATCTACTTCTCTCTTCTTCCTTAGAACTTATGCCATCCTCTTCTCTTTCAGTGATTTAAATTTTTACTAGGTTCTATCAAAAATTTCGTTACTTGAGAGCTTTTCTTACTCCTTTTTCCTCTGTCATAACTCCATTTGTTGTAATGGATATTATCTATAATTTTATTTCTCTACTACCTACAAACATAATTTCTCTATGAAAAAAGTTAACAAGAAAAGATCTTATTCATCTTCAACAACCTTCTTTTATCAACTTCACTGAATTAATTCCTTTCCAAGAGAATGCCTACTCTATATTCTTTCAAAAAATCCCTCTCAAGATAATACCTCTCTTTCAATCCTCTACAATCATCTCCAATTTATAAATTACAAAAAATAACCCCTGATTATAAGATTTAAATAACTTCATTGTTCTTTCCCTTACTCTCAAAGTTCAAATCCTATAGTATTTAATCAAATCGAAATAAAAAAATATATATTTGCCTATCATACCTTCCAAACCTGTACTCCTACAACATTATTCAATGGCAAAAATTATTCTACCTTTACTTCCAAAGAACATAATTATGATATGTAACTTCAATTGTGTTGGCCCTACCTTCATTGTTAAAGTTCTTCCATGTCATTTTGACTCAAAACATTCTTCCACAATGGTTTAAACATTTGTTCCACTTTCTCCTCTTTCTCAAAGATTCATCATGTAATCATCAATTTCCTATACTCTGATCAGTTTGACAAATAAAACAATAACTTTCTCATATTTATTCCCAATCTAATTCTACTGTAGCCCCGACCTTCCTTTTGCAAAGAGCATACCTTTCATTATTTATTCATCTAGGAACAAGCCTTTTCTATATCTTTAAAGAAATTTTTGTATTTTCACTTTTCAAGAGCATTCTATTTTTAATTCACGTGCCTTCATGAATTTTCATATGTTCCTTTTCATTCCAAACAAAAATTCAACTTCAAAACTAAACTCATCGAATGCATAAGTTTGCGAGTAGCACAAACTCCAAACATGTTTTCCTGAACAAGTAGAAATGGTTCTTATGTACACGGTTTAATTTAAATTCAAGATTAATAGTTCACACTCCCTCTTTAAAGTTTCATATACTTGACAACACAGTTCCACATTCTTCATGGCATTCACTCCCTAGTTAATTCTATCTTGAAATTCACTATCTAAAGTTCCTCGAAAAACTTTGTTCCTTTACACATAAGTCTTTTTTCTAACGGCATATATATTCTTTGGAATTGATAATTTTTTATACCTTACCTCTATATTTCAACTGACCTATATTATTTATTAATTATCATTAAATTTCATAAAATTCCTTCTACAATTTCTAATTCATGGACCTCCCCTTCTTAATCAACTCTTTTGATGGTCCAACTATTTAGGTCCCTCCCACACTTTTTTTCCAAGACCTCATTCAGTCCATAACATAATTTCTTTTCGTTTAAATTCCCTTAGTTGTGTCACTATTATCCAATCTTTCTATCAGTTTCAATAACTGTAAACAAATCCTCTGTTGATCTACTTCTAATGCTATCAAATTACTCGATATTCAATAGAAGCAAGCTCCAAGCCCCCTTATACCAAAATGATGTTGATCTAGCCTACCAAATAATTTTGATCTAGCCTACCAAATGATGTTGATATTTACCTCCAAACACAATCATTAGAAAACCCACTTCTCTAAAATCCAAATATAACCCATAAAAAATCCACTTTTAGTAAATGTTACACAAAACAACTTAATTGTTAGGTGATTTAGCAAGGTCGAGGATCATGATTCCTCCATAACCTGAATAACCAAAATGGCCAAGACCTCAACTAGGCCAACTGGGCCTTGCCCCAATTCAAAGGTTGAGAGGTTGTCTCCACACTAGATTCAAAAAAAGTTTAATAAATTCTACCTCTCGTACGACTACCAAATTCTATGCTATAGAATGAATTTAAAAGGGTTTTTCTTTATTTCACCTCTATAATTAGAGTAATACATATTATCATACCTGGGCTATACATGGTTTATGCCTGAGCGTGATTTTATTTATTTAATGATCCTCATTAAATTCCATCTTTAGTTTGGTTAATAAACAAAGCATTAAATTAACTCAAATTTCCTCAACAAACAATAATGTTCTAGATTCTAATTCAACCATCAATCATAATAATAAAAATTTCATTTCCAAACATTGGTAGTCGTCTTGCCTTCAATGCGAAGCTCCAACAATTATACTCAACATGCCAAAACCTACCTTACTTCATGTATAAATAAACCCTCACAAAATGAAGAAGCTTAGTTGGCTTCTATACATCCTTTGACAAATTTCTACAAATTGTATTTATGATTGTACGTGTTTTGAATCCTCTTCATTGGAAATTCCTGTAGCTAATATCTACCATAACCATAGACATAGATCCCCCTTCATAAATTGTACAACTAAACCCTTGTACATATTTTCAAACTTAATTATAATTAATGACTCATAGATTAACTCACAGAAACACCAAATTTGATTAAAAAATTAAGTACACACAAATATTTATTCAATCATAATTACTTGCATAAAATCAATGGCCTAATTAATCCAAGATGGGAATATTCTTCTTGATCCTTTTCCCTATTTGACACACTCTCTCATAAACCTTCTCTCTTTATCGATGCCTTTTGGGCTTACACAATTGTACACAAAGGATTCTGAACTAGAATTTTTTCAAGTCCTAAAATTACTCAACAACCAAATCTCTAGGATCCTTTGGATCCACAAAATCCTCTCAAGGATACCTCACTCCCTTCTATGATTTTTCTGGATATTAAAACTCTCGAGACCTATTCAATTACATCTCACTTATTCTTAACTCACTCATGTATAATCCTTCTCGTATAACAAGGAAGCATAGGAAACTACATTAAATAAATCGATTAGGGAACTAAATAGTTTAATAAATTATGATCCTTAGGTATAGTCAAATATGTTCTCACTTGGAAGCTAAAATCACCTGCATCAATATTTGTATTCCTTGAACTCTCTAATATATAACAGAGGTGAAGGAGACTTTATTGAGTGTGGACAAGTAAAATTTATTACCATTGATGCTTATTGGGGTGCATCCTTATATGATTCACATTTTATTTAGACAATAAATTATTTATTTCTATGGATGTTTCTCCACACTTGGGTTTTACCATGTAAATTCCTTTATCCCTATTTTTTCTTGCTTATGCTTTCATACGATATTAGACTACATGGATATTTTTTTGTATGTTAATACATATTTGAAAATCTATCCTCTAGATTCCCTCAATAGGTATATGAGGTGACTAGTGTGCACATTTATCAGCCAACAAAGTTAGCTTTGAGAATATACACTTTGTTCATGACTGAAACATGAGTTTGATAATGAAAAACCTAACGTTCACCCATCATACCAATATTCTTCAATGTGAGGTTGTCGTTTGTTATATCCCCATATGGTATCTCCAATTTCACATTCTTCACATTGCAATTTTTATAGTCATTTCTTGCATCCATATTGACACATTATTCCCATTATTTCTACA
>APFE030502865.1:0-22836 GCA_000404065.3 Pinus taeda | reverse complement strand
TGAATCTCTATTGCAGTAGATGGCTCTCCATTGACAAGCAATACACTTTGGTGATACCAGTTTTGGAGAATTTTGCCATGTTTTGGCAATCCATGGATTATATCCTAAATGTGTTTTCAAGAATATTAGGAATTTTTTATTTTTTATTATTATTATTATTATGGTTTGAAAGGTAAGTAATTTCTAAAATTCCATTAGTAAATTGGAAATTGATAGCCCATCCAAAAAATCTATGGGGTTGGGGTTTGAAAAATATAAAAAATGAGAGAAGATAGTTATTGCAAAAAAATGTTTTAATTGTCCTTTATTCACCAATGTAATTGTATGCTTATATATACATGAAGACTATGCCTAAAGTTAGATGCATTACCTTATACAAATCATAATTAGTTAAGAAAATATCTCAACCACCCACTAAATTAAAAATTAATTAAGTCTCGTCCAACAACCTCCTAAAACCACTCAATATGGCTATTCATGTAGAGATATTCTCTACTTGACAGTAATCTCTACAATAACAAACTTATGTGACTAAAATATCAACACACAAGACAAGTATGAGTTAATTATTCTAATATTGCCCCTTAATGAGTATTTTCCTTATCCATTAAGATATTCATTATTCTTTAGTCTACTATAACAAATGCTTCTTTCGACCGTAAAGATGAGGCCACATTACAAAGACTTCATTTGGTCTAACTTGGTATTTGTATTGTACACCTTGAGCATAGAGTTACCTTCAAACTCTCAAATTCCATGTAAAGGAACAACCATCCACCATAATACATGGGTATACAACCATGTAACTATTAATATAATAGGAAGTCCTTCACCTATGTGGTTCATTCAAGTCCTTAATAAACTCTCCTTGAATGTGGAAACAACCCCGAGATTTTCAAGAACTAACTAGTGTAACTAATGCACCTTGCTCTCTACTAGCATTTGTTCTTCAAATCTTACTCAATTCAATTTCGATGCACTTCATCCAACAGCACCGTAGAATCTATAGCCAATGAAAGGCTCACCCAACACACAAGTGTTAAGTATTCATTATATTGGTGACAAGCTCCCCTCCAAGCAAACCCAAGAATGAACATCAAACCTCTAGCGATGAGTCAAATATAATCATTGTTGAGTACTAAACCATATCTAAACCAAGGGTATGCATGCCTATATAGGGCTTACATCCATATGCGTAATTAGATTATGCAAATTTTGAACCTTACACCATTTACAATATAACTATAATGCTTTCTTTCGCTGAATTATTTTTCCTTGTGCTCCTTTGAATTCATGCACATAATTGTTGTCTCCATCTTTGTCACCCATTATCTATACCCGCGAAACAAATTTGTCCAATTTTGGAGTGCCTAATGTTAATATAGACGGATCCTTCCAATAGTAAGTTAGGCTACTTAATGCTACTTTTATTCTTAGACCACTTCATGAGAGATACATAGTTTTGACCCTTTCTATGCAACCAAGAGCTATTACTTGTTTAAGGTACTCCCTCTTACACTCCTTTCATTTACAACTTGGTTAAAACACATAAGAAGACATTATTCAATGCACTTCCCTAGATGTATTTTATTCCTTACAACATTTGCTATCCCACAATAAAACACCAATAAACCATTATGCTACATGACGACCATGTATTCCCCATGTAACGAATCCCTTATAAAAGACACTTTCATTGGTAATTGCATCATGACCTCGATCTTGATGACCTCCTTTTACCATAAATTTTGCAATCTTGGACCTTCACTTTAAACTTATGATGTTGGGTAATTTCAATAAGATCATGCACCACCATACAACTTGAGTGGGCCTAATGGTTAAGAGCATATGCTTCCTCATAAAAAAACCATAAATTCAAAACAAAAAAGATAAAATTTATATTTTTCTTCTTATATTATTACCACATTATCTTTTTCTATCTAATTTTTATCAATAATTACTATCACATTGCAAAATAATAAAAAATTTCAACCAAATTAACATCTGGTTTAATAAGTCAAATAACCAACCCAGTGAACACGGATTCCTTGTGTTTTCTTGATCAAGTCAAATAACCAACGCAGTGAACACCATTTCCTTTTCCTTCGTATAATAAAGGTTTCTCTTTTCATTCGAAGTCCTTTGTCACGTTTCTAGTTCATTTTCATTAACTTTTCAGCTTTCTCTTCCTCCATTTTACTCTGGAGATTATTTAGTTTCTCATTGTGTCTCAAATCTCTGTACAATATTGCAATATATTTTTATTATTATTATTTTTTTTTTAAGTTTTTATATTTTAATGGAAAAATAATATTTATGAGGTTAAAAATAGTTTATGGAATAGATTGCTTTTCCTTGGTATTAGATTTTTTTCTTTGTAAACTCTCATAATAAGTGCTTTTAGTTTCTCTACAAATCTCTGGCTCAATAGATTATCCCAAGAGCTAACTGCCAAAATATCTGCATAACTTTCCCTCGTACCTTGCCTTTGAAAACATCACATTCTAAAATGAAATGTTTTTCTGTTTCCACTTTTAAGAAAAAGCAAAAACTATACTCTTTCCTCTTCAAAAACTATACTATTTATACTTTTAAGGAAGAGCAAAAACTATACTCTTTCCACTTAGCAAACAATACACTCTTTCCTCCCCATATTTTTTTTAGCCTTTTCCAGCGCCAAAATTGATAAAAATTAAGGACACCCTGTGGAGTCCTGCATCACTGTGATTAAGACTCTTCCCAGAGGTCCTACTCTGTATCTGAGAGTTAAATTCTTCTAGTCTTCGCCCCTTTCAGCCAAAACCTCCTCCTGTGGCCGAGCATATCCACACGAATTCGGCTTCAGCTTCGACTTTGGTGCATCGACCTGTGCAGCGTCTGATAAAGGGGATGCCGGCAGTGGATCATTCTTGGGTCGACTGATCGGCTCCATTACAAACCGAGGCCTTCCCCGGTACCTGTCCGTGTCTGAAAATCCCAAATGTCTCCCCCCTTTTATCACCCAGTCGCTCAGTGTTCATAGGCCCAAAGGATCCAGAAAATATATATCAATTATATTAAATTAATAAAATATATTATATAGAGATATTTTTCACTTGTTAATAATCTTTAACATAACAAATTTATTCACACACAAAATATATGTGAATCGATTATTAATAAAAAAATTATTTATGCATTTGGTGTTTAACCTTGTGAATTAATTATTTTAATAAAAATATTTATTTATGAGAATGATTATCATGGTTGATGGTGAGATATTAATTATTTTAATAAAAATATTTATTTATGGGATGATTATCATGGTTGATTGTGAGATATTATGAGATGTAATGCTTGACAATGGAGGCGTGTGTCTTCATTTAAATGACATGGATTATTTAGTTGGATTTTGACCCTTTTTTTGTGGTTTAATGTGATATTGACTTATCTTGAGATTATTATTTGGCAACTAATGCATTTGTTTGGATTCTTTTGATAGCAATGATAGAAGCTCCAATATGAAGATGGTTGATCCAAAATTTTGCATCTATAACAAAACTCTATAGCATAACAGATTTCATAGTAAGGATGGTTTTTTTTAAAGAAATAGGAAAAATGAGAAATAATAAAAAAAAAAATTTTAATCTCCATCTTCTCACTAGATAGCGTTATGTCTTAGCTGTGTCCAGCATTTTACATAATAAAAAATAGAGGTCATATGCCAAAGATATCACTATTTTTCCTTGCACATATTAGTCCCACACTTAGACATTTTCTAAGCAACATAAACATTTACTATATCTCATACTTAACCATTTTCAAATATGTGGTTTCATACCATTTTATCCTCATTTCCCATTTAATATTCCTCATATCTTTTTATCCTAAGTTATTTTGTCATATCTCATTATGACACATGGCAACTAAGATATGTGACACTTGGAAGATATTAATTGGACACATATGACTACGCAATGAATCAACACAATCATTGCGCAATGAAGTGAACCAAAAGCTACATTATGTGTAAGCTATTGAAAGATTAAAATCTCTTTCTACTTCATAAACAAATAACATGTAAAGAGTTCATTTATTTGTAAAGTATTATAAATGCCCTCACACGACGCCCGTGGAATGAGAAAATTGAATTTATAAATCAAAACTCCAATATTTATGTGAAATAAATTAACGGTAGTTGAGTCATTTCAATGAGATATACGGTAGCTGTGTCATGAACTTCCAACGACCATAACTTGAGTTTCCGATATCTAATTTTGGCAAACAAGAGCTTGTTGGAAAGGTAAAAGAGTGAAGAACATGATGGAAGTGATATCTAGGAATAAAAGTATGGATACAAACTTTTAAAATTAAAATAACAACCACAAACTATTTTGAAAAATAATTTATAAAAAAAGGAAATCTGGAATATCTGAAGAGGGATCTAGCTTGGAGAATGAACTCATAACTACATATTTCTAAAAATGGATCTTTATTCGGTTATAACAAAGAAAAAAAACTAACTGTCAAGTGTTTGCAAAGATAGAGACAACATTATAAAGGGAAAATCATAATCAAAGGAGGGAGAGACTTCATTCCACTTGTTATCCTTTTGCAAATTTGTGAGTGTTTTATTTTTCTTTGAAGAAATTCCCTTATTTCTTCTCGATATCTGATCATCCGACTTTATTAAAATTGTTTTACATGTTTCCTAGAGCCAATCCCTGACAGTAGTTTCTTCGTTTTCTTTCAGGTATCTTAATTTTACCATTATTGGTCCATTGGAGCATAATCTTAGTCCCTTAGGGATGAATGCATCTTCCTCTTACAATTTTAAATAACATGATTTTGTAATTGTGTTTTAAGATCTTAACTCTATTACAAATTTAATTCTGTAAATTTATTTTTTCTCTCGCATAGAGCTCCTTTTCAGGAGAGCAGTTCAATTGTGGTTTTGACACTTAATTCTTAGAATAAGAAATATGAATCTCGTGATTGTTTCTCTATGACCTTTATGAATTAAATGGATAAAATCATTCTATAGTTTTTTTAATATATGGACCATTGTTTTCCATTTTTATCCATGTGAATCTGCTTCAAGTATATCCCCTTATGATATGCTAATAAATGACAATGTGCAATGAACTTATGAACTTATTTTATTTTATTACCATTTTTACCTATTTGTAGACATCTTGTTCATTCACAAGTGCATATGTTAATGTTTTAGTCTTACTCCAAGTTATTTGCGTGTGTTCATAACGAGGAGTACCATCTCTCTAAAAGCATAGAGGGACCTGCATTTATTTGTAAATTGTCGTGGATATTCCATTGGACAACTCGTCACAAGAGATATGATAATATTATATTAGAAATATGAAATTCTACACGATTAATGTTCTATTAAATTACTAGATCTATAGATTTTTACTTTAATCAGTGCATGCATGCGAATGGAAATTACGCAGAAAATAGAGAACGACACAATAAGCTCACACACACATAAGACACAAAATATACTTTGGGAAACCCTTTCGGGAGAAAACCCCGCTGGAAGGTGAGGTTGATTTGCTTTCTTTCTTTGTTTGGAAATATGGTTGCAGGTACAAAGAAGTAAGATCTATGGCCCGTGAACTGGTACAATGCACAAATCCTCCCTGTATGCTCTACCTCCTATCCCTCCTGGCTATCTTTGCTCAACTATGGAACAAAATTCTCTTGAAAGAATGGAATACCTCTTCCTCCTAGTGGCTTGGTTATAGCACAACCTGATAGCCTATTAGTGGTTAAGTTTGACTAGGTCAACTCTTAGCTAGAGTTACAATATAGACCCTTCTAGAGTCGTTTACATCAAAAACATGTGGTTAGCCCCTTTTCCATGAATAATGGAGGCTGACACAACATCCTCCTGAACTATAGGTGTGAAAACTTGAAGGTCAACTTCTAAGTGGCATAACTTTTTCATACAGACTCTGATTGACACACTTCTAGCACTGTTGAAAATATCTCCATGTGTAAAGTAGCATTGGGAGGTGCGGTGTTGAAGCGCTAAATTTTTACACCTAAAAAACATCATTTGATGCCTTAAAATGCTCCTGGAAGGTTTCATACCTCGTTTCACCAAACTATGTCTCGTCGTTAAAAACGGTCTTATGAGCTGATTCCTCCACTTTTCCAATCTGAATGCATCGAGATGGATGACAAAAAATATAATGATCCAATCCGGATCACACCTCCCCATTTTGGGAGGATTGGTCCCCAAAAGCTTTTACTGAATGAGGTGAGGAAATTTTTCCTCCACCTTCTCTCTAGTGTACCATTTAGCTTTTCCTAGAAGTTGCCCTTCAACCCAATCTGCCAAAGGTCATGTTCCCATGTCTTGTAATTCTGGACCTCTTATGAAAAATTGTATCTTTTATCAACTCTTCCTGAACATCTGGTGCCAAATCCTCCACATAAAGTAAGATTTGTTCCTCTTCATGATCTAGCATCGAAGGCTCATAGAGTTTCAAATTCTCTACATTCACAACTGAGTAAGTGCACATATATAGTGGTAAAATGAGTCGATAGGCATTATCACCCACCTTTTCCAATATCTCAAAAAGACTATACCTCAGAGCCTTGATTTTCTTACCAGGCCCTTGCAACCTCTCCTTGTTCAACAGTAGCCATACTCTGTCTCCCAACTTGAATGATTTCTCTATTCTATGCTCATCATGCTTGGCTGTATACTTCTCCCACGACTTCTGCAATGTTTCTTGTACCTACAAATGGATCTGCCTGATCATCACTTGTAACACCCTCCCCCCCATCTACCCAAGTAATCGGGAAACTGGGGTAAACATTGACGATAAGTTACTATGATATGATTCAACTCCCTATGTGCCAGTTAAAGAAGTGGAACCGACGGAAAACATCAAACAAACCTTCCACATCAGCAACAAAACTCCCAATTCCCATCCCAACCACTCAGGTAACTAACCCCTGAGACCAACTGAACTTTTAGTGCATCAAACCGCTGGACACTCCCTTGATATGGACAAGGGTGCATTTGGGAGGCTCTAGAGGCTCCCACAACATGGGTATGCATGCGTCTGGGGATTTTTTTCCTCAGACTTGTGCCTGCGACTACGGGATTTGTGCCACTTTTTTAGGCTTGGAGCCCAAGTCACTGCCCAAAATTCCATGACACTTTCAGAAAGGAAACTTCACAGCGGAACAAAGATACATTTGCAAAAACATCAAGGAGGACTTGAATGGACCCCTACTAGCCATGACATGCATTTCGTCAAACATATCACAAATATGAAATCTATAGGTCTTAACAACAACACTGAGCATATGGGTCTCATACTTATCTAAGAATCGCTAAGAATCATTTTTCCCTGATATCATTAGATGCATTATCATCTATTAGGTCATAGATGCATTGTTCGTTCATTCAAAAATCAAAACATGAGAAGATCCATACAACATCATTGTCATAATACATATTCATAACCAGCATAATAACAACAAAAATACCAAGTATACATAAGCCATTGAATTCACATATAAACCAATAAATTTACACATAAGATACCAAGGAAAGAACCTCTTATTAATGAGTACAAAAGCCAACCCGTTATGGGACTACCACATTCCACCCGACCATATATTAGCCGAGTCAAATCTCTCTTTAGCCAACCACCCTCGTGCCATATTCCAAGCATGAATGTGGGACTCAAAGCAAAAGAACCAACCAAGGCATCCTGAGGAATTAGTATTGTCATCTTTGAGAGGGAGTCAAGTAACACTCTTCATCTCAAATATGTTCTCTATGTTCTAGGATTGAATAAGAACTTGGTTTCAGTAGCTATCCTTGAGGAGAAAGGATATGATGTCATCTTCAGCAAAGGTAAGGCTTACCTCCAACACTTGGCTTCTGGATGTAAGAAGCAGATAGGTGTGAGGTTGAAATATTTCTACAAGTTGCATGTAGAGACTGGTGTGGCTTTGAGTAGCAAGGCAGGATGTGCGGATGTATGTGAACTTTGGCACAGCCGCATGGGACACTTAAATCATGGGGTGTTGAAGATTCTTTAGCAGATTGCCACAATATTACCAGCAGGAGGCCTTGAGAAGAGTGGAGTGTGCAAGGGATGCGTGCCTAGAAAGTATGCCAAGTCTTCCTTCCATGGTCAGGATAGCAGAGCCAAAGGTATTTTGGAGTTGGTGCATAAAGATGTGTGCGGACCCTTCTCTTCTTCGTCATTGATGAGGCATAAGTATTATGTCACTTTCATTGATGATTTTTCTCGGAAAACTTGGATTTGTCTTGTGAAAAAGAAAGGTGAGGTCTTAAATAAGTTCATGGAGTTTAAGGCCCTGGTAGAGAAGCAAACCGGGAAGAAAATCAAGGCAATGAGAAGTGACAATGGTGGAGAATATATCTCCTATTCCTTCAAGGAGTTTTGTGCAAAAGGAGGTACCAGGAGAGAATAGGTACCTTACAACCCTCAACAGAATGGCGTAGCTGAAAGGAAGAACAAGAGTATTGTTGGAGCAGCTAGAGCTATGTTGCATGATTAGGATCTACCCAGATTCTTGTGGGCAGAAGCATGCAACACTGTGGTATATATGTAGAAAATGAGTCCAAACTGGGTGCTTGGACAAGTCACACTAGAGGAGGCTTTCACAGACAAGAAGTATGATGTTTCTCACTTATGGATATTTTTCACAAAGGTCTAATGTCATGTGTCCAAAGTTAACAAGAAGAAGTTGGATTCCATAACATAGAAGTGTATCTTTGTGGGGTATAGTGAAACATCTCAAGCATTCAAGGTGTATATTCTAGGACTCAAGAAGACAATTCTTAGGCGAGATGTGAGATTCCAGTAGGTTCACGCTCTGAGAGTTTCCTTAGAGTGTGAGCAGATTGCAGTACCTGAGGAGGAGATGCTCCTAAACAGGAGGCACAACTAGCACCTCAAAGTCAGCCACAACGACAGTTGAGTAGCAAGAGGGTAGTGCAACATGATTTTCAGTTGGATGAGGAGGACAATCCAGGTTGAGAGTAGACATATCAACCATAACCACCCACCATAGGGAGGAAGAGGGCCAAGTGGTCCAAGAGGTTGATCCAGGAGGCTTAGGAGAAGGTCGAGGCTCCTAACACCATGTTTAGGTAAAGTAAACAACCACAGAGGTACACAGATTATATGGCACCAATGACAAAGTTGGCGGAAATTGAGCCTTATTCTTATGAGGAGGTAACTTCTCAGCTGGTTTGGTAGGATCCCATGGTGGAGGAGTATTCCTCTATCATGGAGAATGATTTTTGGGAGGTTGTTCCGCGATTTGAAGGGAAATCAATAGTTAGATCTAGATGGGTGTACAAGTTGAAGCATGGACCAGATGAGAGCATGGATAAGTTCAAGACCAGGTTTGTGGCCAAGGGGCTTCTCACAGATTGAGGGCATAGACTATGAGGAAACTTTTGCCCCAATATCACAATATTCATCCATCAGGACTATCCTGGAAATTGCAACACAGATGGGGTGGAAGATCCACTAGATGGATGTGATGACAACCTTTCTCAATGGTATTGTTGAGGAGGAGATCTATATAGAGCAGCCATAGGGGTTCAAGTAGTTCAACAAACGCACATAAGTGTGCAGGTTGAAGAGAGATATTTATGGGCTCAAGCAGGCTCCGAGAGCATGGTACACTTGGATTGACAACTACCTTCAAGGATTGGGCTTCACTATGAGTGAGGTGGGTCCCGACATGTACTACATTAGGGTTGGAGGGCTTCCACTAATTCTAGTTCTCTATGTCGATAACCTTACACTGACTGGAGATGAGAGCTTGATCCAAGATTGCAAGGAGACCTTGCAAGGGAGTTTGAGATGAAGGATATGGGGCTAATGCACTATTTCCTTGGCTTGGAGATTTGGCAGGGTGATGGTGAGATCTTCGTGGGGTAGGGAAAGTATATAAAAAATATTCCCTGAATACTTCATATGCAAGATTATAGGCCCATGGCCACACCTATAGTCACAAATTGGAGGAAGGTGGATGCTGATAAAGGAGATTGAGTGGATCCTATAGTATGTAGGAAGCTCATTGGATCTTTGATGTACTTGGTCAACACATAACCTGATATTTGTTTTTAGTCAACCAACTGAGACAGTTCATGGTTGAACCGACCAGAGTGCATTGGGTTGCTGCAAAGCATGTGTTGAGATATCTCAGAGGCACATTAGACTGTGGATTGTGGTATGAACAGGTTGATGGAGTGAAGCTTGAGGGCTACACTGATGCAGATTAGGAAGGGAGCTCCATAGACAGGAAGAGTAATTTAGGTGGCATCTTCATCATTGGGTCAACTGCAATTTCTTGGTACAACAAGAAGCAGAGATCAGTTGCACTCAGTTCAACAGAGTCTAAGTACATGGTTGCTAGTCAAGCAACTTGTGAGGCTATTTGGATGAGGAAGTTAATTATGGGACTTTTTAGACAGAGGATGGAGCCCTACCATGATACATTGTCATAATCATAGTTGCATTAAACTCTCTGAGAATCCAGTGTTTCATGATTGCTCAAACATATCAAGATCCAGTATCACCATCTTAGAGATTGCGTGCAAAAGGGGATAGTCAAGCTACCGTACATTCCAACAAGGGAGCAGACAAAAAACATCTTGACCAAGGCATTGGTAAGAAGCATTTTTTTTTCATCACAGAGATAAGTTGGGAGTTGTACAGAATCCCTTCCTCACTAAGAGGGAGTGTTGAAAATAGTGAATGAATGGATTCCTTGATTTGTGCCTTAATTCAAGGAATCAAATTTATGATCTTCTTAATCATCAATGAGTTCTAGTGTTGAGGACGAGTTCAAGAAGAAACTTGAATAATGCAAGTTTGGGGAAGACTAAGTTAATTGTCTTCTAGTGTGAGTTAAATTGGGAACTGAGTGAACAAGTGGAGTTAGGCTCCTAAATTTTAGGAGGATCCAGTTAACTAAGGTTGTAGACTTTTGTTAACTAGAAAAGCTCTAGTTTAACTCCTAATTTAGAAAACTCAATAAAAATAGCCTAATCAAAAAGCTTATAAGGAGATTGAAGGCACACAATTGCTCAATCAATTCTTGAGCACAAGTTTATTAGCAAGAGAGATTGTGAGAGGAACAAGAAAGAGGATTTATCTTGTGCGAATTATTGGAGGAAAATTTCCCTTGGGAAGGAAATCAATATTCTTGCAAAGTTGTTTTAAGCCTAGTTCAATGCAGAGAGATCAGATTGCATTCTCTATTGAAAAAAATGGATTTTGTAAGAGATATGTAGCCTATTTTTCTTCAATAAAATTCTCAAGCAAGTGAGGGTTTTCCATGTTAGGTTCCCTAGAAAGATTGTGTTGTTTTTGTATGAATTTTGTGAAATTATGTTTGTTCTATTTCACTATTATTTGGTAGAGAAATTTTGTCTTTGTGTGAAAATAAAAAATATTTTCAGATTGTTCATAACAATAGAGCATAATTGCATGGAAATTCTACACTCTCTCCACATATGAATTGAGACTCTCCGTGTTTAAATTCTTAGAGATGTTGGGATGTTGTAAGTCCCTTTGTATAAAAGAAAGTGTTCCCTGTCTAATGTTAAATTGTCGAATAGTTGGTGGGTGAAGGCAGGGTATCCTTGAGACACCTTGTTTCAACTGATGATATTGATTTAGTCTCCTGAGTAGAAGATGGTTGTATGCTAGTGAAGTGGTTCACTGCGTTTATTTGATTTTGATAGTTGGTGGGTGGAGGTGAGGCAACCTCGAGACACCTTATTTCAGCTGATAATAATTGAATAAAACTTCTCTGGAAGCACTCTACCTCAAGCTCTGGAATATAGCTCAGGGGTGACAATTGTAGGAAAGACTTGGTTGCAACTTGTTTACGCTTGAGTGGAGAGTTGAATTCCCAATATCAGTTGTTGAGCACATTATAATAAGATATGTATACTCAAGCCTTTGTGCATTGATTGTTAATCACATGTTTAATGTGTTGGGTTTAATGCATGTGGTGATATTGGATCATTGTGTTGGTTTCATGCTTGTGATATAATGAGGAATGTGAACTCCTGTACAATGCTAAAGTTTTGTGCTATGGATGAGGAATGGTTCATTCCTGAAGGATTGACGTATCTCTGTTCACTTATGTTTCATGTGTCGATTATTATATGTTGGCACAAAGTTGTTAGTTGGCTAGATTAATGGCTATAGGCTTATTCCTGTGATGATTTTAGGCTCGAAAGTTGGCTTAAAAGTTTGTGCGTGGAGAGATGGGAATATCTCTAGTAATTAAAAGAAGGTTTTGGTTGTAAATGAATTAACTATTCAGTCTTGGTTCTAGAACATGTAAGGCCAGAAGAGACAGCTCGTCTATATGTATATAAATATGACTATGTCTAGGTCAAGTTTGTGTTTCATATATATATATATAAGCCTTAAAAAATTGCTTTGAGCTGAGGTTAGGCTAAGCTCAAGAGAGATAGTTCTAAGAGTTGTGCAAACCATTGTAAGTGTGTTCATATATACATATATGCGTGGGACAAGAACCTTAGTACCCTGTAAGGACATGGCACAAACCCCTTGAAACCATGTGAACCAAGGTTGTGACCAAATGCACAAGCAAGGGTAATCTAAATCATTAATCATAAGTCATTTATCCATTATCGGATGGACCTCGGAGGTTTGTTGCCCCAAATATTTCGATGGGGGGTTGGGCAAATCTCGTCAGGATTCACTTGCCAAGACAACGTGGCAGCGGGGCCATGAACCCATATCTTGTGTATTGGAGTGGAAAACCCGAATTCCCATATAATGTGAAAATGTGCATTACAAGGGGTTGGAATTGATGGTGGGACATAGGATGACAAAGCCCATGACATGGAAAGGAGGGTGGCATGGTGCCCTTATGGCATGCCACGTGGCACCTTGTTTCCACCTTTCTTTAAGTCCAAAAGGGCTTAAATCACGTGACACACAACGCTCTCAAAGGAGGTCACATGGATGATATAACGTCACCTCGATGCTTTATTTTAATGATGTCACCCTGAAGTCCGAGACCCCAAAGTTTTCAAACAAAGACATTGTAAAATTCCAGCCTAGATTTTAATCTCAGGGTAAGTTGGCGCTAAGAGGTCCGCTTGAAGGTGTGAAGTTGCGAAGGAGAGGTTCCACGACCGTTAAGACCTTATATGATTGGTTCGACGTGGCAGCATGATGGGGCAACTTTCACGTAACCACATAAGCTCTTCCCCAACAGTTTCGATAGGGGATGACAAAGGAACCCATCAGGATTGTATTCCCAGGGTGATGTGGCATCAGAGGGCCCTACATGCCTCTTATATGCACATGCTAACCCTTTGTGCATATTCAACCATCGTTAAAGGGAATTGCTTGCATATGTGTATGTTCATGAACAGGTCAGTAACTAGGATGAAGGGTCATCCTGCCATGTGGCAGTGAGGTGGCCATGACTTGGGTTAGCCACGTGGCAAGTTGGATGATGTGGTGAGGTCTAATAGGTCAATCTTTAATCAACCATATTTTTTGATCTGACAGTCAAATTGAGGCAAATTTTACATCATTAGAAAGGTCTCTATGAGACGAATGCAACGATGTCATCCATTCTAAGTTTTCAAGAAAAAATATTAGACACCGTTTCCATAACGTGACATTGGAGGCTAAGTCATCATAGTAATTGCTTCCTTCTACCCTTAGAGGGGGCTAGGGATAGTAGGGGTTATGTTACATTATATATCCATCCATCTCATGGATTGTGGGCCATATTTCTTTAGTTTCATAAGTAATATTAATAAATGGTTCAACTTCTAACAACTTTTGAACTCAAGCAAGGATGTCCATCACTCACCCCCTTCTTATTGCTTATGGAATTCTTGAGTAGGGCAATTGTGGAAACCAAAAAGAGAGTGCTCACTTAGGTATTAAAATAGGAAAGTCAATCAATCTTTCCCATTTATTAGTCGTGGACATGATGCGTTGTTGTTTACTAATGGGAATGTTAAGGAGGAACACTTGCCATTAGAAATTTTAGAAATATATGACAAAAATACATGTATGGAACTAAATACTCAAAACTCTACAATTAGGGAAAATTTCGCAAATGGGTTGTTTTTTGGACATTTTCTAAAAAAAATATTCGCAAGTTTGGTTAAGAAATCACTTATCTTTTACATATATATGATTAAATGGATGATATTAGCTAAAAAAATTACCAATTTGGTTTAAAAACCACCTATTTTTTACATATATATGATTAAATGGATGATATTCGCTAAAAAATTATCAATTTTAGTAGTGAATTACATGTTTTTTATTGAATTATATTCACCTACATTCTATACATATGAGTTTTCAAACGAGAATAATCGCCTACAATACTATATATAGGAAAAATACTATATCCTTAAAAAATACCTTGTATACAATGTGTTTTTATCGTCTTGAGGAGTAAGATGAAGCTTATTTGATTAGGACGCTTCCCATTTGGTAATTAGAATTTAAAGGTATTTTTAAACATTTGAATTTTATCCTAAAGATAAATGGCTATTTAAAAATGGATTGGGATTCAATGATAGTAAACTTGGAGGCAATGCTAAATCTCTATTGCAGTAGATGGCTCTCCATTGACAAGCGATACACTTTGGTGATACCAGTTTTGGAGAATTTTGCCATGTTTTGGCAATCCATGGATTATATCCTAAATGTGTTTTCAAGAATATTAGGAAAATTTATTTCGATTTTTTTATGATTTGAAAGGTAAGAAATTTCTAAAATTTCATTAGTAAATTGGAAATTGATAGCCCATCCAAAAAATCTATGGGGTTGGGGTTTGAAAAATATAAAAAATGAGAGAAGATAGTTATTGCAAAAAAATGTTTTAATTGTCCTTTATTCACAAGTTTAATTGTATGATTATATATACATGAAGACTATGCCTAAACTTAGATGCATTACCTTATACAAATCACAATTAGTTGAGAAAATATCTTAACCACCCATTAAATTAAAAATTAATCAAGTCTCGTCCAACAACCTCCTAAAACCACTCAACATGGCTATTCATGTAGAGATATTCTCTACTTGACAGTAATCTCTACAATAACAAACTTACGTGACTAAAATATCAACACACAAGACAAGTATGAGTTAATTATTCTAATATTGCCCTTTAATGAGTATTTTCCTTATCCATTAAGATATTCATTATTCTTTAGCCTACTATGACAAATGCTTCTTTCGATCGTAAAGATGAGGCCACATTACAAAGACTTCATTTGGTCTAACTTGGTATTTGTATTGTATACCTTGAGCATAGAGTTACCTTCAAACTCTCAAATTCCATGTAAAGGAACAACCATCCACCATAATACATGGGTATACAACCATGTAACCATTAATATAATAGGAAGTCCTTCACCTATGTGGTTCATTCAACTCCTTAATAAACTCTCCTTGAATGTGGAAACAACCCCGCGATTTTCAAGAACTAACTAGTGTAACTAATGCACCTTGCTCTCTACTAGCATTTGTTCTTCAAATCTTACTCAATTCAATTTCGATGCACTTCATCCAACATCACGGTAGAATCTATAGCCAATGAAAGGCTCACCCAACGCACAAGTGTTAAGTACTCATTATATTGGTGACAAGCTCCCCTCTAAGCAAACTCAAGAATGAACATCAAACCTCTAGCGATGAGTCAAATATAATCATTGTTGAGTACTAAACCATATCTAAACCAAGGGTATGCATGCCTATATAGGGCTTACTACCATATGCGTAATTAGATTATGCAAATTTTGAACCTTACACCATTTACAATAGAACTATAATGCTTTCTTTCGCTGAATTATTTTTCCTTGTGCTCCTTTGAATTCATGGACATAATTGTTGTCTCCATCTTTGTCACCCATTATCTATACCCGCGAAATAAATTTGTCCCATTTTGGAGTGCCTAATGTTAATATAGACGGATCCTTCCAATAGTAAGTTAGGCTACTTAATGCTACTTTTATTCTTAGACCACTTCATGAGAGATACATAGTTTTGACCCTTTCTATGCAACCAAGAGCTATTACTTGTTTAAGGTACTCCCTCTTACACTCCTTTCATTTACAACTTGGTTAAAACACATAAAAAGACATTATTCAATGCACTTCCCTAGATGTATTTTAGTCCTTACAACATTTGCTATCCCACAATAAAACACCAATAAACCATTATGCTACATGACGACCAAGTATTCCCCATGTAACGAATCCCTTATAAAAGACACTTTCATTGGTAATTGCATCATGACCTCGATCTTGATGACCTCCTTTTACCATAAATTTTGCAATCTTGGACCTTCACTTTAAACTTATGATGTTGGGTAATTTCAATAAGATCATGCACCACCATACAACTTGAGTGGGCCTAATGGTTAAGAGCATATGCTTCCTCATAAAAAAACCATAAATTCAAAACAAAAAAGATAAAATTTATATTTTTCTTCTTATATTATTACCACATTATCTTTTTCTATCTAATTTTTATCAATAATTACTATCACATTGCAAAATAATAAAAAATTTCAACCAAATTAACATCTGGTTTAATAAGTCAAATAATCAACCCAGTGAACACGGATTCCTTGTGTTTTCTTGATCGAGCTCCTCTATATTTTGGGCTGCTTCATACACCATTTCCTTTTCCTTGGTATAATAAAGGTTTCTCTTTTCATTCGAAGTCCTTTGTCACCTTTCTAGTTCATTTTCATTAACTTTTCAGCTTTCTCTTTCTCCATTTTAGTTGGGAGATTACTTAGTTTCTCATTGTGTCTCAAATATCTGTACAATATTGCAGTAATTTTTTATTATTATTTTTTAATTTTTATATGTTAATGGAAAAAAATGAAATTATCTTAATATTTACGAGGTTAAAAATAGTTTATGGAATAGATTGCTTTTCCTTGGTATTTTGGTCTTTTTTCTTTGTAAACTCTCACAATAAGTGCTCTTAGTTTCTCTACAAATCTCTGGCTCAATAGATTATCTCAAAAGCTAACTGCCAAAATATCTAGATAACTTTCCCTTATACCTTACCTTTGAAAACATCACATTCTAAAATGAAATGTTTTTCCGTTTCCACTTTTAAAAAAGAGCAAAAACTACACTCTTTCCTCTCCATTAACACTATTTCCACTCAGCAAACCATACACTCTTTCCTCCCCATATATTTTTAGCCTTTTCCAGCGCCAAAATTGATAAAAATTAAGGACACCCTGTGGAGTCTTGCATCACTGTGATTAAGACTCTTCCCAGAGCTCCTACTCTGTATCTGAGAGTTAAATTCTTCTAGTCTTCGCCCCTTTCAGCCAAAACCTCCTCCTGTGGCCGAGCATATCCACACGAATTCGGCTTCAGCTTCACTTTGGTGCATCGACCTGTGCAGCGTCTGATAAAGGGGATGCCGGCGGTGGATCATTCTTGGGTCGACTGATCGGCTCCATTACAAACCGAGGCCTTCCCCGGTCCCTGTCCGTGTCTGAAAATCCCAAATGTCTCCCCCCTTTTATCACCCAGTCGCTCAGTGTTCATAGGCCCAAAAGATCCAGATTCGTGATCGATTCTCCTCCTGCACCACAACAGTCCGCTCTTTATGAGAATTTGCAAATCGCACTGATCAAAATTGAGTTTGTTGATGAGCACGTACAGGTCGCTCTGCCCCATAAATTTCCAGCTGTATTAAAACACTCTGAGACGCTTGTCGAGTTCTATGGTATTTTACAGAATTGATACAACGTTGGATAGAAGCTTGTTCTGTAACAAAAATTCTCGGCCCAATAACAGCAGGAAGGCTCCATGATAATGCTCGTGATGGTCGAGTTCAGAAGTTCCACCTTAGATGCTAAGGCCTTTCCGATCATTACTGTCATCACTCTCTCCCTCCATTTTCGATCTTTCAACACGGATGAGGAATAACATCTAGTGACTGTTACTCTTAACAGACGCTCTCTACACATATAACAAACCTCATAATTGCAACTCTCCTGAAACTAATTTTTTTTTTTATGATTACAACACTCAAACTTTAACTGCTTCTCATTTAATTTATTCATTCTGTTCTTGATAAAATCTCTCTCACAGAAGTCTTCTACCTTATATGCCCTATAAACTTCGTTATCACATTACAAAAAAGAAAATACCGAAATTTTCTTGTTATTATATATATTTAAACTTGACATTATCTTATTAGTCCCTGCCCTCCGGGCCTGGCAGGGACTATAGCAATCGGTTTGGTCGGTTGCTATTAGTTGGACGCGAGAACCGATAAACAACGCAATTTATTAACCTAAGTTTCAAATGTATATTCTATAAATCATTTTTTTTTTAACCAATACGAAATTCCCACCGCTATTTAGACCAATCAGAATTTTAACGATCTTATTTGGCCTCATATCGAGGCCAGGATTAGGATAAGTATTGATTTAAGATATGAATTCAATCTGATTTCTGAACACGGAAACTAATGCTAACATTACATAGCATTAATTCGCTAACATTAAATGTTAGCCTGATATATCAGTGAACTAGAACTACTTTAGTTCTAAGTTTAGCAAGCGTGCATGCATGTTGAGGTGCCCACCGTTGAAGTTGGCAGCTGGATATGTGCTGTCGACCATAGGGGCAGTGACCCCATCTTCATAAGAGCGGTGATCGCATCTTCATAAGAGCCGACCTAAGAGCCGACCTGCCTGGGAGTCTTCCATGCCTGCAACTTGCGCAGTTTCGATGAAATGGAAGGCAGCTCCTCAATCTCGCAGCTCAGTCTCGCAGCTCAGTTTGAGACAGACGGTACACATACACATATGCTCTATTACTGTTCCTAAAATCAACACGTTCCTTCTGAGTTACAACTTTGTTATTCTGCAATCAAATACACAGTGAGTGAGTGATTACCTGAGGAAATTGGTTTCAGTGTTTCTTGCTCAGCGGCGAAACAAGCCCCGTAAGACAGAATTCTAAGCTATTTATTTAGATAGATAAAAAGAAATGAGAATTCTAAGCTATTTATTTAGATAGATAAAAAGAAATGAGAATTCTAAGCTATTTATTTAGATAGATAAAAAGAATCTTGTCATTTCGTGCAATCAAACTTACTTTGTTATTCTGGAATCAAATGGTATTCTGGAATCAAATGCTTTACTATATTATAAGGTTGTTTACCATACACAGTGAGTGAGTACCTGAGCAAATAGGTCTTACAGTCAATTCTTTCAGTTTTCGAATCCAGCTCTGACTGAGGTCGGCGTCCTGGGCTCTTCACTGTTATACTAGAACGTTTATCTTCAGTCTGTCTGTATGTTTATCTTCAGTCTGTCTGTTTTAACTATAAGCCATTGCCATTTTGAATTCTGCAAAAAGTATTTCGACATATCAAAATGAATTAACAACCTACAAAAAAGTTTAAGAGCGACTACAGAACATACGATTTTGTAGTTACTCTAAATCATAAGTCCTGATCATCAACTTTCGGAGTTACAGCTTCATTGAGCTGCAATTTTCCAGAAATTTCTCCGCAAATCCTCTGAATTTGTACTTGAACATCCAAAAATTGCTTGATCCTCTCTTCCTTTTGCTGCCAAAGCTGTTCCAAAGCCGGTGTAATAGCAGCAAGTTGTTCCTTCAGGGTGCCTGTAGGCTTTTCAGGCTAGAAATGCAGTGAACAAATTTACTGACATAAGTAGCTAAACAAAAACTAAGGTTGCAAGCTACAGAAATTTTCCCCAGAAAGCTAAAGATTTATAGTGGACGCACTATAACTTTCCACAGAAAACATGATGATTTTGGTCATGGTAAGAAAAAATGTCTGCTAATATACTAATCAGAAAGTCACTTTTCCAGAGTTGCTGAAATAGCAATGACAGCATGTACTCAATATGGGAATCTGAGGCTTAATCACACTGGGATCTCAACCTGACATGAGTCTGTTTCTACGGAAAACAATACTTACAAGGCCATGAAAAGAGTGCTCGCCAAGTGCAGAGAGAAGATTGGTGAGTTCAGCTCTGGAATCAGCCAGGGTCTGAAGTAATCGAGCCCTTGAGCGGGTGGCTTGATCAACTTTCCGCTTGTAGACATCTAAACATTCTTGCTCCAACTGAAGCAACATCCTATCTCGTTCCGCATCACTTTCTCCTACTTCGTCCCATATTTGCTGCATGCATTACCAATTATTCCTTGACCATCACTGAAATGTTGAAGATTAACTTTCAGGAAAATGCAGAGAGACAATTTTCTATCATAATAACAGGGGATCTAGAAACATTAACATCAACGAAAGCCATAGATATGAATTCAAAAGGAATTGCAGCTTTATGTGCGGACTTCTGTGACATTGATAGCAACCTTGCAGATAAGCCAGATTAACTGCAATGAAGCTTCTACATTATTTGAAGACGTTCTCCTTTCCTTTCAAAAAAATATTTTCATTTCGTAAAAGTTCCATCTTTATGCAAAATCCGTTCCATTGTGATCATGATATAAGCCTAGCGGAGCCACACAGTATGTATACACTAACAGTGCCCTTAAAGCCTAAAATAACAGTTAAGAAGGGAGGCGAAGGAAAGGCACCTGTAGCTCCTGCAGTAAGGAGCCACAGCTCGTTTCAACTATTAACGGGTTCTGCATTTCAGTAGGCGCGACCTGGTACTTGTCTTTAGAAATATATGATTGAATCTGAAGAGATCTTGGATGTTAGCACGAGCTACAGAAACCTGTTAACAGCAGATCAAGATGCAAAGATCAGAAACTGAATCTAAAGCAGCAACCACTCCACATTGTATGCCATAGCTTATCATTACCTGCAGATTCCAGAGAAATTTTTTTCTTCCTTGTTAATAGTAATAATAATAATATATACTAAATCTCTTGAAAAACAGTGAAGATGGTCACTACAACTACTGATTTATCTGTCATCCTTAAGATTACACAATATACTCTTTACAATCTGAACTTCGTTTTCCCCCAGATGGAGATTGGAAGTTTGATCCTTATTACTTAAATCTTTGTGCACTTTTCGGCTACCGATCAACAAATTCAAGCAGTCAATGCCGGTCAATGCTCAAGAAATGTTAAAAACTGCCTAGCTCAGCTTTTGATCTTTCGCTTTTACTACCGACTTGGCCCTATGATCTTTAAGGCTACTGCTGTCAAATCCACGGCAGCTGTGACAGTAAAGATACATAAAATACTAGCTAAATGCCTGTAAACACAGCACATCCAAATCTTACTCTTCATGCTTTTAGCCGATGAACGCATTCTTACTCTTCATGCTTTTAGCCGATGAACGCATGTACACATCTGCTAAACTCTTTCTGGAGATGAACAAAGATGGCGCCCTTCTAACGACGAACAATGGTTTTTGGGCATCCCAGAATTCTCCTTGGAATCCTTGCCATTCATTCCGCAGACTCAGTCTCTGATTCACATACAATGATACAATTCAATACACTTTCAAACGTTACATCAAAGAGAAAACGATGGAAAACTAATTGAGAGGTACTATATATGTTTCTATACCTTTCGTTGCATTGTAACGATGGCCGTCCCTGCAGAGTCCATGAAAACGACTTCGCCCCTGGAATCTGAAGGATAGTTGTCCACCCTAAACACAATGTTCCCTGTTGAATCGAACACACTGAGGCCATTGCAGTTGAAAACAAGAGATTAAGCGTTCTGCCAGCCTGCATGGGCATTTGAATGCATATTGACCAAGTGTCTTGCTTTGAGGGTTGTGGCTTTGCCAGGTGTCATCGGAGCGTGGAGTAGCAAGATGACGCTTTCTTGCATGGAGTCGCAGGTAACAAATTTCAAATGGTCAAAAACAATAATAAAAGTATTAGTTAGGCAACATGCGGTAAAAGCTCATGTATTCTAGTAACTCTCCAACGACAAAGCTAGTTAATACATGGATAAGTATTTGAAACCATAGCTACCAAATTTATATAGACATGTATTTGAAACCATAGTTATCAAATTCTGACAATTGTAAGGATGGCCGTCACTGCAGAGTCCATGAGAACGACTTCGCCCCTGGAATCTGAAGGATAGTTGTCCACCCTAAACACAATGTTCCCTGTTGAATCGAACACAGTGAGGCCATAAGCCATTGCCATTTTGAATTCTGCAAAAAGTATTTCGACATATCAAAATGAATTAACAACCTGCAAAAAAGTTTAAGAGCAACGCATATAATAAAATCTGAAGAAACCGGGCCTATGCTCACCGAAACATCTTGTATGTATTCGAAGAGAAACAAAAACTAAATACATACAGACAGATACAAACTTATAAATTGTTGAACAAGTCTGGGGAAACTCGAGTTTCCGCTTGACAAAATTGATTTGCTATACAACTGATTTGGCTTATTTTTTTTCCATAATAGATTTCAGAAAGCAGAGGCAAAACTGAAGCTCGAAGGTTGCTCTGCGAAGCCCAGTTCTTACTCTTCATGCTTTTAGCCGATGAACGCATTCTTACTCTTCATGCTTTTAGCCGATGAACGCATGTACACATCTGCTAAACTCTTTCCGGAGATGAACAAAGATGGCGCCCTTCTAACGACGAACAATGGTTTTTGGGCATCCCGGAATTCTCCTTGGAATCCTTGCCATTCATTCCGCAGACTCAGTCTCTGATTCACATACAATGATACAATTCAATACACTTTCAAACGTTACATCAAAGAGAAAACGATGGAAAACTAATTGAGAGGTACTATATATGTTTCTATACCTTTCGTTGCATTGTAACGATGG